>JABTTQ020001188.1:0-300288 GCA_016081115.2 Rehmannia glutinosa
TTCAGATTCAGTTACGTATTGCTAGTACTGATGAAATGCCATGACATAATTTTATATTTTGCAAGTTGGTTAAAATATTTACTAGGTTGTTAAGAGCTTATAAGTTCGAAAAAATGTTTGATAATTTTTTTTCTGGAAGCTAGCTGTTTGGGAGCTTAGTGTTTTCGAAATGTAAAAAAAATGCTAAATCTTTTACAAAAATAAAATTTTATTTTGATAACCTCATATGATTTTGATGGTTTAATTACAAAATTGCCCTACTGATATCTTGAAAGCTCACTCATCTTATTTTTTCAAACATTATAACAATGCACTTTTAATATATGATGTATATCTAATAAGATCTTTTATATAAATTTAGCCATAAATAATCCAAAAATCTGATCTTGACTTAATTTTGACAAAACCTGATTAATTTGCACTATACATGACAAATTCCCACTATAATCAAATACAATTAATGGATTTCAAATTGTATGGAGGATTTGAAATTCAAGAGATTTCAAATGAATGGATTTCCACCTCTTATTTGGATGAAGTAGATTTGTATAGGGATTTCAATCATCCATCATAAATTTTGATAAAAAATTTAAAAGTTCTATTCTTTACTTAATTGACATTTAATAAATAAAAATAAAAGATATAATCTTATTATTTTATAAATAATTAAATTTTATATACTAATAAAAATATGTAATATATAACTTTTTATTATGTGTGAATATGTATGCGAGATAGTCCGGTGTGAATATGTGTGAGAGAGAGAGTATGTGAGTGTGTGTAGTGTGTGTGGAGTGTTTGTAAGTGTGTGTAAATGGGTGCAAGTGTGTGTAGTGTTGTTCGCCTATTTTTTTTATTTTTTTTTTTTTGAAAGTGTGATCACGGTGCGGTTTATAGAATAGGGTTAGCAAGTTTAATCCATATGGACTAATAAATTAATATCACCCCTGTACTAGATTGTAATAAATTTTTATTTTTATCTAGCGATCTAAAGTGAGTGAATTGGTTTTATAAACTATAGCAGAAATTATCCTAATAACAAAACAAATAGTGGATTAAAAGATCAAGTATGAATGAATGGATTCTGGGTTATGGTTTGATTAATATCCCTATTAATTTATTATCGAGATTAATCAAACCAAAGTAAAAACGTATTCTTCCTATGCAGCCAATCACAAAAGTAATTTACCTCTCTCTCGAGATGCATGTAAGCGTTGATTGGAATATCTATGCTAGCATCTCTACTCAACATGAGATATCAACTCCCAAAAGATCAAAAGATTATAAGGCCTCAAGAATATTCAGACTTCTCAATCATGTGAAGCTATTCATGTCAAGTACTCATAGATCTAATATGAAACTCATCATTGAATTATGAATCAATATATCAAAACAAGTTAAACTAATAACTTTTGATAAAACAAGAATTAAAAAGCGAAAGTACTTGAATAGGGTTGGAAAACATTAACTTGATTGCAATGAATCATCAAACAAAAGTATTCATTAACCTACTCCCAAACAGGGAATCACAAGAAAGTGTTTAGCCGGACATAGAAAAAAATAATCCATAGACAAATTATTAATATTCATGTCTAACTAATTGAAAATAATGATACTATGGAATGAGTGAACTCGGGGATGATTTACGATCTCTCGATCTATCTTCAATCCTCGAATGGGTGGTTGCGGTCTCGATCTCTCCAATCTCCGTGGAATTGCTCTTTTCTACGGTTTTAGGGCAAAAATCAGTCGTGTCATTTGTGGCGCCGTCTCTATTTGTACTTCGTTTGGGTGAAATCATTTCACAACGAGTCAAACTCTATTTTTCTCGTGAGATAAAATAAGACGGCCGTGCGCTAGGCACGCCGACCAAATGGCGGGTGCCGCATGAATTGCCCCAAATCACACGGCATGGAGCATGGGTCTGCTGCATGACACGCACCGGTCTCGTCTTATATGAGAACCTTGAGGCTCGAGTTAGGATTGAGCACGGGTTGTGCCAGGGTGAGCATGCCCGCCCATGCTCACTTGTAGCAACAAACACTTGGCCATTTTTTTCTATTTTCGGTTCGTCGACATTTTCTTCTCGATTCGACTAAAACTTCATACTTCACATCAAGTATTGGCGATTGCAATGCTCAGAATTGTTGCCAAATGCTACAATTATTGATAAATTCCTACAAAAACGAGCAAAGCGTAATCCTTTCCACAAAGGGGGAATAAAACTATTTACACATGTAATGCATGCATATCAACATATTCTAGCTAAAATTAAGCCCAAAATACATGCAAAATACATGCCAATCAAACCAAACTTAAATCATCAGGTACCCGCCAACACTTTGTAAATAAGACAACACAAATGGGGTAAAGAGCAAACTCAAAGAACACAGCATCACAATTCATGCCATTTATCCGTAGACATCAAGACAAACCAACCAAGTTTTAAATATCTAACAGGAGCAGTTTATTAAAATCATGGTAAAACACTTCAAATCACGCCTCTCGAGGATAAAAGTGTATACTCTGCTCACTAGAATAATAAGGGACGTGTATTCGCTCCAAGTCATATCAAATGTTGAAGAATTACATATGCTTGCAAATCGTCTCACATCTCACCACTCGTTTGTATGCAATTCACAAATCGAGAAAGGACTTTGTTTATGGTTGTAATGAAGGCTCGTTGGTTAAGGTAGGAAATATGGATAGTGACTCAACTTAAGCGTATAGATTGGTAAGCACATCGTTTTCTCAAACAATTATTCTAATACGAATCAACTATGCACTCCCAATCGCCTTTTATATTATATCACCTCTCTATTTCTCCTTTCTTTTTCATACAAATCATTCTCATTCCTTACATCACACTTTCCACCCTATTTTTCACTTATGGCAGGCTCACTTTTTGCAATCGATTTTGTTTTCGACTTTTTGTGAGTATCATCCCTTTTTTCTCCTTTTCTTTCTTTATTCTCAATCACCCAACATATACACTATTTTCTAACTTATCGATACCCTTTCATTCAACCCTTTTTCAATCCCTTTATAATGCTATACGCCAAGCTAGGGTAATGGATATATTAAATTAAGTTTTAAGGCTTGAAATGTGGCTATCAAAAATCGTGCAATAGGCTCAAATTGACTAACTAGGAAATCAAATATCATAAGGTAGGCAAAAAGGCTTGAAAGGCTTAACAAAACGGGCCTAAAATCATTTTCATAAAAGTTTGCATACAACATGTGACTTTGACGAGATACCAAAGCAAGTTCTAGAATTCGATCAACATGAATGACACACTCAATCAACAAACAAGATGCGCATAATATGAAAGCAGTAAAGGCTCAAAAAGCTCAGGCTTGTAAGTGCATAATTCAAAGTATATCAACCATGATTTGATATTCACATGCTCCATATTAATTATTCTCAACCTTGGCCAACTCCACGGTCAATACCCATTTCAAAATAACATAAATGTTCAACACATGCTCCAAGGTCAACAAACACACAATAGCGGTCAACTCACTCCCTAAATAACTAAGAAAGCAATAAACGTGCTAAAGTAGTAACGTCTTTAAAAATCAAACACATCTAATGCAATGCATACTACATGCTCTAAATGCAACTACATTAATGCAAAATGCCACACCCTTCAACAAAATTACCCTCTCCCCCAAACTTGAATGAAATTATAGCGCATAGAAGAAGGTAAATTTCAAAGAAAATTAATGGATATGACCTGGATTACCGTGGGGTGGGGCGAAAAGGCTCCTGGGAGATATGCCAATTTTGATCCGATGCAACGTCCTTCAATATCTCCAACTCCATTTTGCTCTTGGGCTACAGTACCACAAGTCTCGGGCTTGGTACCTTTGCTCCTTTCCGCTCGTAAAGCATGGAACTCATCCTGGTGATGAGTACGTCGCCTTTGTCGCGCATTCTCTCTCAAGAGCATAGAGTCTATCGTGATCATATCTTTGTCCCCACGCTCCTCACCTCGGTGAGCTCTCTGAATGCGGGCCGCTCCCAGGAAGCCCCTGCTTGAAGCCTCTCTCGTGCCGATCTTACTTTCTTGCCTCCATCACCAAATCCTCTTCATCGGGTAACCTGCACCATTCTTCCTTTTTGTGCGATCGGGCCGTCCATGACCCCACGAGTGTCTTGCTCGAGTTCAGGGGAGCCGATTATTTTGATTGTCCACCACAACAGTGAGCTGGGTTAGGGAGGGAAGTTAGGCCCGACTTTTTATTAAAAGCAGGGTGTTCTCCTCTTTAGTTATGATCTTCATAGTGCGGAGGCGGTCATGTTCTTCTTCCAATCGCCCTCAATCGGCTCCATTCGCGCATCTCAACCCCAAAATGTTGAGCAATGGGGGTTATCATTCCCCAATTAATATTATCCGCGTCTGAGAAATGTAAAAGCAGCGTGTTCCACAAAAACGTTGACATATTATAAGGGTGCGGTGAGCATACACCAAATGAGTATATAGCTCACGAGCTTGCATACCCAGATTATTGTGCCCGGCGAACATTCAACGGGCGTCACTTTTGGATGTAAGCGGAATACGGGGGTTGCGGAGTGACGAGGCCTTGGATGTGCGTGCGGCGTATTGCATCGGGCGGTTTCTGGGTTTCGATCAACAATCGCTTGAATTCATACGAGTTATAATTTGAAAATGGTAGTGCACGGCGTGCCGATGGTACCTAAAAATCTAGTTCGATTCGACGATAGTGACGTTCCTCCATCGTTGCCCAATCAAATGGATTTTTAAGGGTTCATTTCTTACTCGCGTCTCCGTAATTGCCGCGGTGTAAGAACTCAAGCGAGTGTCTTAAATGTTGGCCACCGCCATTGCATGAAGAGCGGTTCATCCCACTCGTTCGAACATGTGCCAAACCTCCTCATGTATCCGGGAGCTCGGGTACACTCATCGTCGGCATAAGCGTGTGGGCGTGAAAGAAGCAGTGATGAGTCGGTTCCACTTATCCGATATCTCGTTCTCTATTATATTGAGCCCATAAGCAGGGGTTGTCGGGTGTGGTGATGCGCATGCGGTGGTGGCCCCTCATCCGCGTCTACCTCGGTTTGGTGGTTCCTTGGCTTTCGACCATTAATTCGAATGAGTACCTGGCAAAACAATCATGAGAATCCATGCATGCCAAGTAAAAGAAAAGCGATGAATTACATACAACAATTCATATACGGCATAGTGTCTCATCTCTATAATTTAATCCACAACTAAGCTTCCAAACCCAACTAACAATGTAATTGCAAATAATCCTAGTCACTAACACCTAAACAATTGAGCTCATGTACAATTCATCAAGAAATCAACCAAAAACATCATAATTCAACAACCCACAAGGTGTTCGATAAAATGCCCAATAGAAAATTTCAATCAAATGCATGGATGGCAAAAGTATCAAACAAGCATCATATAGCAACCCTAATCCATAATCCTCAAGAAATTCGAAATAAAAAGTGTAATTCATACCTTAAATCCGAGAATTCGAAAAGAGTTGAAGTTTGGAACCACTGGGTGCTTTTCTACTCAAATCTTCTCTTCAAATCAATTTCACAAGTGTAAATCGTGTTAGAGTAGTATGGAAGCGGGAAGTGATTTGTGGTGATAATCTAGGTGAAATTTTTGAAAAACCGAGAGGGCTCCGAGTTTGCTTATGCTGTGGCGCGAGAAAGGGGGTTTGTGAAGAAAATCGACCCCTGCACGTCTTATAACTATTTATTGAGATAAGAGCATGGGTCGTGCTCAATGGCATGGGCTGCCCGTGCTAGGGTCGAACATCGACTCCAAAATTACAGGCACCGCACGGGCGTGCGCAAAAAGCGGGTTGCCCGTGCGGGGTGCGGAGTTTCACAATTAACAAAAGTACCGGCACGGGCGTGCGCAATGCGCCGCCTATATCTGGATTACCTTTATAAGCTCGTATTTTTCATTTTTTTTTTATTTGAATATGGAAAACAAGAAAATCCAAAACCTGTGAAAGCAAATAAATCTAACTTAGAAAATGGAAAAACAAACCAAGAAAACATGGGAAAAAATAAAACAGACAAAACCATTGGGTTGCCTCCCAACAAGCGCTAAATTTAACGTCTATAGCTTGACGCCTGTTTGTTTACTCGATCACAACTCTCCCAGCAAATTGAGGCGTGTCATCTCTTCCTTTTCATCTCGGCTTAGGTAATGCTTGATCCTCGACCATTCACAAGAACGTATCCCCATCTCGGCTCAATAACTCCACTTATTCCGGAGGATTTAACACCTTCTTTATCACAAAGCGGTCTCGACCATCTGGACTTAAGTTTTCCCGAGGAAAGAGTTTAAGACGCGAGTTAAACAAAAGGACTTGTTCACCGGTAAAAATTCTCTCTTCTTTATCATTCGATCGTTCCATCTTTTGGTTCGCTCCTTGTAAATCAGGGAATTTTCATAAGAACTTCATCCAGAACTCCTCCATCTCATTTAAGTGCAAGAGCCTCTTCTCACTTTGCTTGGAAGTCAAAATTTAACTTTTGACCCCAAAACGCATGCTCCGGTTCTACGGGAGGCGACATGATTTCCCAAATACTATGGTGATGTGCCCAATGGTGTCTTGTCATGATCGATGTGCCCACAATGCATCATCTAACTTCATAGCCCCGATCCTTGCGATTTATATTGGTCTTCTCCAAAATTTGCTTAATCTCGCGATTGGTCGCCTCTGCTTGCCCGTTTGCTTATGGATGGTATGTTAATGCCACATTGTGCTTGACCCATACTTCGCAAGTAAAGTGCTCATCAATTTATTCACAAAGTGTGACCCCCCGACTTATCAAAGCTCCGGGGTTCCAAACCAGTGAATATATTTTCTTTAGGAATTTGAGCACTACTCGCGCATCATTGGTTTGTCAGGAATCGCTTCAACCCATCGAGATACGTGCTCCACTGCAAGTAGAATGTATTGATAACCGACGAAGATGGGAAGGGGCCCATAAAGCCGATCCCCCCATACATCAAAGAGCTCAACCTCCATCACATTGGTCATGGGCATCTCATGTCGTCTCGAGATGTTCCCGTCCACGGCACCTATCTGTTACATTGCACATATAGATAGCAATCATTAGATAACGTAGGCCAGTATAAACCACTTTGCAATACCTTTGTCGCCGTACGTGTTGGACCGAAGTGTCCCCTGGAAGGTGAAGAATGGCACTATTGTAGAACTCCCTCCCACTCTTCTTGAGGCACACATCGTCGAATGATGGTGTCGGCGCGCACCTCTTAAAGAGCAAGGGGTCATCCCAGGTAGAACTTGACATCATGGAGGAATTTCTTCTTTTGATGGGGACGATAAAACGGAGGCAAGACCCGCAACTAAATAATTAACAAAATTTGCATACCATGGGAATTTAGCCTGTAACATCAGAAGTTGCTCATCGGGGAACTCCTCCGTAATTGCCTCCGTGCCTTCTTTCTCCTCTTTCTTGTATTCCAGTCTGGATAAGTGATTGGCTACTACGTTCTCGCAACCCTTTCTATCCCGAATTTCCACATCGAACTCCTGCAACAAAAGGATCCACCAAATCGGTCTCGGTTTGGCATCCTTTCTTGTCGAATAGATACTTGATCGCGTGGTGGTGTGGACTATCGTCTTAGTTCCAATCAAGTAAGATCGGAACTTATCGAATGCAAACACAATTGCCAACATTTCCTTCTCAGTGGTGGTGTAGTTTTGATAGGCGTTGTCTAAAGTTCTGCTCGCATAATAGATGGCTCTGAACATCTTGTCTCTTTTCTGGCCCAAAACAGCCCCAACTGCAAAGTCGCTGGCATCTCACATTAGCTCGAAGGGCTGACTCCAATCCGGAACTACTAGAAATGGTGTTGTCACCAAAGCCTTCTTCAGAATCTCAAAAGCCTACAAACAATCATCGGAAAAATTGAAAGCAGTATAATTTTCCAATAACTGACTCAAAGGTTTAGTGATTTTAGAAAAGTCACAAATAAATCTTCTGTAGAACCCGGCGTGCCCCAAAAAGCTTCGAATGGCCTTTTCATTTGTTGGAGGTGGGAGTTTCTCAATTGCAACGAGCTTCGCTCTATCAACTTCCAAACCTGCAGAAGAGACTCGGTGGCCTAATGCAATGCCATCACGTACCATGAAATGGCACTTTTCCCAATTTAAAACAAGGTTAGTCTCCTCGCGTCTCTGCAAAACTAGAGAAAGGTTATCCAAGCAATGATCATATGAGTCTCCAAACACAGAAAAATCATCCATAAAAACCTCCATTATTTTCTCAATAAAATCATGAAAGATAGCCATCATGCATCGCTGAAAAGTTGTGGGTGCGTCACATAGTCCGAATGGCATTCTGCGAAATGCAAATGTACCATAGGGGCATGTAAATGTCGTCTTCTCTGGTCTTCCGGGGCAATCATGATCTGATTATACCCGGAATAACCATCGAGAAAACAATAATAATCATATCGCCAAGCGATCTAGCACCATATCAATAAAGGGAAGGGGAAAGTGATCTTTGCGAGTGGCATCATTTAACTTCATATAATCAATGCAAATACGCCACCCAGTTACTACTCTAGTTGCAATAAGCTCATCGCTTTTGTTTCTAACTACCATCATCCCCCCTTTCTTCGGTACCACTTGCACCGGACTTACCCAAGAACTGTCGAGAAATAGCATATATAATTCAAAGATCTAACCATTTTAAAACCTCTTTTCGACGACTTCTTGCATTATAGGGTTTAATCTTCTTTGATTTTGCACGAAGGTTTATAGACATCTTCCATTCTAATCTTATGCATTACAATCGATGGAGTGATGTCTTTTAAATCAGAGATTGACCAACCTATCGCCGACTTATGTTTTCTTAACACCTAAGTAATTTATCGAGTTGAATGAAGTTAAAAGAGATGATACGATTACGGACTCATGTTATTCGCTCCAAGGAATGCATATTTGAGATGCTCGGGCAAGGGTTTGAGTTACGGGTTTAAAAAGCCTTTTCGGATGGGCCTTGACGGTCGTGCTCTCTTGAGTATTTCATCTTTTTCTTGACCTTAGGCACGGGCTGCCCGTGCTCAAACGCACGGGCCGTGCTTTCGTCGGATTTTCTAGCTTTTCCTTCGACCTTAGGCACGGGTTGCCCGTGCTCAGAGGCACGGGACGTGCTTTCATCGGATTTTCCAGCTTGTCCTTCGACCATGCGCACGACACAGGCGTGCTCTGAAAGACGGCTTGTGCGCCTGTAGAAACGAACTCCGCACATTTTTCTACGAGTGGCGCCTCTTGCGCTCTCGGTAATTCTTGCATGTTATCTAAAGCACAAACGCAATCATACAAGTCTTGGTTATCATAATCAATCATCATATTTGATGTTGAACACGAATGTGTCAAACCAAACTCTAAATTATCCCTAAACAATGTACGATCCGCATACTCATCAATGCAAGATTCAACTACGTCAATGAAATTACAATGTTCAACACCATCATGAAATTGAAGTGCCTTATAGATAGTAAATAAAACATGCTCATCATTAACCCGTAATGTGAGCTCTCCCTTTTGCACGTCTATTAAGGCCTTCCCGTAGCTAGGAATGGACGCCCAAGTATCAAAGGGCGTCTTTATCCTCCTCCATATCCAGCACCAAAAAAATCCACGGGAATATGAATTTATCTACTTTGACAAGCACATCTTGATGATTTCCTTCGGATCGTGAGTGATCGGTCCGCGAGTTGTAAGGTGACCGTAGATGGCTTCACCTCTCCCAATCCAAGTTGCCTGAAAATAGACAAAGGCATCAAGTTAATACTCGCTCCTAAATCACATAGTGCTTTCTTAAAGAAAACATCACCAATAGCCTGAGGGATAGTGAAACTCCAGGATCTTTTAATTTATGTGGTAGTTTCCTCTAGATTATCGTGACCGCATTCTTCAGCCAGTTAGTTGTCTCGAAACCAGGCATCTTTCTCTTCTTTGACATAACATCCATTAGAAATTTAGCGTAATTGGGCATCTGCTCCAATGCGTCGCAAAAGGAATGTTAATACGCGAGTTTTCTTAAATATATCCAAAAATTTAGCAAATTGCGTATCTAATCTAACTTTTTTCTTTTGAAATCGTTGGGGAAAAGGAAGGGGAACATTAAGTTTAGAAATATCAGGGTTATAGGAAGATTTAAGCTTTTCAGCCCCTTTTTGTTCAACACGATGATTCTCAACTCTTTCCTCGGCCTCAACATCGCCATTTGCTTGATTTTGTGTCTCTCGGCATGTCGATCGCGGCTCGGGCAGGAGCGGCCGTGCGGTGGCGCATGGGTCGTGCCCCCTACGACTATTCAGTATTTTCTGGTATTGTCGACCCCTCGTATTCCATTCCACTCCTTAGACGAATGGCTTTACACTGTTCCTCTGGATTAACCTCAGTGTTGCTCGGAAATTGGCCTTCCTGATGCTGCCCACCAATAATTGTAGCTAATTAGCCAATTCGGGTTTCAAGATTTTTCATTTGGGACCCATAGTGTTGGCCAATTGTGTGACATGGTTTTCGATTTTATCCATCTTCGCCTCATCCTTGTTGAATTTGTTCCTCGTCTCACTCATAAACGAGGTGAACATATCCTCCATGGTTGGCTTAGGCTCTGCAGTAATGACACCGTTTGTCACATTAAACCCCGGTGGTGGTTGTATCACGTTCTTCGTGTTTGTGTAGGAGAAATTCTCGTGGTTCCTCAAACCCGGATGGTAATGAGTGGGAGTTTGATTGTTCTGGAAATTGTTGAAATTCCGGTTATTCACATAATTTGCTTCCTATATCAGATCTAGAGGAACTCTCCCATTACTTGGTTTGTCAATACGGCCATTGTAAGTCCAAGCGGCTACGATAATCTAGAGGGTGGGTGAATAGATTATCTCCATCTTTTCGATTTTGCCCTCTTTTTCTAATTGAATGCTCAAAGACAATAATAAAGGTGCGGAATGTAAACAACACACGTCGATTTATAGAGGTTCAACCCACCTAGGGCCTAATCCTCTACCACACCAGTATATCCGGGATGGATTTCAAAAAAAAAAAAGATTTTATTAATTTACCACAAATTAATACAACACCAACTTACAACGACACCTTGAAGAGCTCCACTCTCTTCTTCAACACCACCTTTGAGATTATCACAATCTCTCTTGAAGATTACCACAATCTCCAACGGCACTTTGTGAAGATTACCACAATCTTCAACCTTGAAGAATACTAAATTCTTCAACACCTCAATAAGAAGATCACCACAATCTTCTTGCTCCTATCACCTAGATCATCCAAGTGTGTTCTTTCCACAAGAACACTCACAAGGATATCTTGTGTTTGAATGATAACCAAAAATCCAAGATTACAACTCGATAATTGATAATACAATAGAGTGCAAGTGTAATCAAGAATAGCCTTTACCTCAAGGATGTGAAAGTGATAAGCTAGGCAAAATTACAACAAGAATAATAACAATGAAGAACAAATATTTGCTTGAAGTGTATCTTGTTGTGTTGTATCTCAATTGTTGTTTTTGGTTGCTCCAAAACTTCCTCTATTTATAGGAGATGATTGATCAAGCATAGGCTCTCTTGGGGATTGAAAATCTCAGAAAAATACAATTAAAATCAAGAATATAGTGTTAGAGATCAATCCCACATTTTAAGGAAATATCTCGAATTTTCCAAAATTCGATTTTCCACCCCAAAAGTTTTAAAACTTTGCAAAAAGATAATTTTGGACCAAATCCAACAAATACGGGTTTCGGGAAAACATATATTCGAGAAAATCGAGACTTAACGAGTAGTGCCCTTTTTAAAAAAAATTGCAAAATCATTTAGGAGCACTTAAGGGGTTGCAAAATCAGTTAGGATGGGGGGAATCTTGACCTCTTCCTCTAGCCATTTTAGTTGGTCGGATGTCCATATTCTTGCGCATAGTGACCATTTGGAAGATGTTATCAATGTCAAAGTCATTTTGAAATACCTCCGAGTTACACTCCGACGAAGGTAGTCCCGATTGTATAAGAAGTTTACAAATCCAATTACCCATAACCAACTTCTTATTACCTTGAGTGATGGACTCGATTAGACATTGAATAAGAATGGCACCAAAGTTAAGCGGTTCCCTCCTAGCAATCTTATAAGTCAAAAAATAATCCATGTTACTAGGCATTTTACTCGCTTTTCCACAAATACAATAGGCGACAATAACCGATAAAATACGGTGCTCAAGTGTCATCGCCAACAGGGAATATTTTGGCCAAACCCCCAAATACGTCTTAACTTCTCTCATAGACACCCCCATCATTTCATCATTCCAAGTACCATAAGAGAAATAGTCCCAACCACCTTCTCTAACATGTAAAAGCCTACAAATATCATTAGGAGTCCAAGAAAATGACGACCCCTTATAAACGAATTTCTGACAATTGGCTTCCTTTCATCATCATATTGCACCCACATATTAGCATAAAAGAGTTGGATAATATCATCATCATATAAGACATAAGCATGCTCCCATAAAAACATCCAACCTTGCTCCTCAAAGAATCCTCTAATAGTAGGGTATTCATTTGTAAATGTATTAAAACGACACATTTTAGTCCGAGCAATTGATTTTTCTCCCATTCTCGAATCCTCATAACACCATTCCGCATATTTATTGATGAAATTAAGAACATTATGGGAATGAGGAGCTTGAGTAATAAAAGATTTCTTACTTTTTGCCCAACGGCAATTTTGGAGCGAAATTGTTCCGCAGAGCTCGGTAATTTTGGCCCGAGAGAGTATGGGATTTTGAACATCATCACCTTCTTGAGTCACGTTTCTCTGGGCAGTTCGAATATCCCTTTGTTCGGCTTCTTCTTGCCGATTTCTTGAAGAACCCTCTCCGCCCCTTCTACGCTTGGAGATGGGATTTCGACCGGTAGAATTTCTTGGAGGAGCCATATATGTAAGATTCTTGCAAAAATAAGATAATTAGCAACAAGAATCGTGAAAAATGATGAAGAATTGAAGAACTTATGAAAAAGGGGGTGATTATCGCTGTTTAAGGGTTTGGAGAATTTTGTGCGTCTGTTTCGAACTGAAAGAGCAGAACGTTTTTAACTTGGAAAATTGCCCTGGGCGACCGGTCGAGTGGGGTGAGATCGGTCGACGTGCAGGGCGACCGGTCGCCCCTGCTTTGACCGTCCCATTGCAATTTTTCTATCTCCAGAATTTTCCAAAATTCGATTTTCCATCCCAAAAGTTTTAAAACTTTGCAAAAAGATAATTTTGGGCCAAATCCAACAAATACGGGTTTCGGGAAAACATATATTCGAGAAAATCGAGACTTAACGAGTAGTGCCCTTTTTAAAAAAAATTGCAAAATCATTTAGGGGCACTTAAGGGGTTGAAATGAAATATCTTGAAACATATGTGCATAAGCATAATATCGAGTTCTAGTAAAAATACGAGTGAACATACCTCGATAGTTTAAGAAATTTGATGACGAAATAGCCAATGAATATGAGAAATATATCCTACACAATTCTTAAACAAAATTTGCACAAGAGCACAAGTGTAGGCAAGTAATAGGAGATATCAAGAAAAACGCTTATGCTATAAAAATACATAAGAGATTATAAACCACATAAGTCTAATTAAATGCACAAGAGTTTTAGAAATATCATGCAATGGTCTTTAGAAATTTTAAAAGCTCGAATATACATTGAAGACCTTAATTAAAAAATAAATATTTGAAGACTCATTTGCAATTAAGATAAAAACATGCATAGAATTAAAATAAAATGCATATTTAAATTGGGAGATACGGTTTACCAATTACGCCATTTCCATGGGTTGTGCCGTTCCCATTGTTGATGATATCTTTCCCTTGAGAAGTCACTTTGATGATGACTTCTTTGATTGCTCCATTTCCAAGATTTGTTACCTTCCCATTGTTGATAGTCTCTTCTTCTTTGAAAGTCATCTTGATGATGTCTTTGCCATTTCCAAGGATTATGTTCTTCCCATTTTTTATTATATCTTCTTCTTGGAAATTGTCTTTGAAAATGTTTTCTCCTTTGATCAAATGAAGTGGTCATTTGATGTCTTCTTGGCGGTATAAATTTTCTTCGATCATTATTTCGCCGGGTACCTAATATGACATTGCTTTGTGGTACCCTCATGTGTTTGGGTCCTTTAGGATTAGCTTTGAGACTTTTAGGTCTCCAACAATAATTAGAGCTATTTCTAGCCCGACAAGAATTAGCCGTATGACCCTTTTTACCACAATAAAAACAAGTAATAATTCTAGGAGCATAATGACCAATATGCATAGTGACTTGATCCTTTTTCATATGATTAACAACATTAGGCTTATGATCAAGTCCTTTATCACAATTATGAATATCAACAATATTGGACATTTTATTGGTACTCAAGTTTGATTTTGATAAATCATTTTTCATGCAATTCATATTCTCAACAAGAGTACTATTTTGTTTTTCAAGGTTTCTAACATTGTCAAGTGTGTGGTGGTGTGAGCACATGATAGTGATTCATAGTAAGTAAATAAACTATCCTTATCATTTTTCAAAACAATGAATTCCTTTTTCAAATTTTTGTATTTAACAAGTAAGTCTTGGAATTCATTTTGAAGATCATCAAAATCATTTTGCAAATCACTATAATCATTTTGAATAACTATATCATAAGAAGTAGAGGGTTTAAGACATACCTCGTTTTCTTTTTCGATGCCCATAAAACAATATTCAACTTCTTCATAGTTGGAAGTTGTAAGAGGCTTGTTCCTTAGATTTGAGCTTGTATCCCTTTGAGAAGTAGATGCTTTTGTTTGACTCCTTTCATTTGCAAATACTCCATAGATGGCTTCTAATTTTTACCATACTTTATGTGCCTATCAATTCCTACAATATGTTCGTACTCAAATTAGTAAATGAACAATACAAAATATTTAGAGCCTTACCGTTTAAGGAGATGATTTTTTCTTCTTCATCATTTAGCTCTTTGAGGCCTTTGGAGGTGTGTGGTGTGTCTATCATCGAAATGGATTCTCCATTTATGACGGTGTTCCAAATATCAAACCCGCAACCTTGTAAATAACATTCCATTCTTTCTTTCCAAAATATAAAATTTTTGGAATCAAATAGTGGTGGCTTGGTGGTGGAGGTGCGGATAGATGAGCTTCGTCAGAGTAGCCGACGATCGTTTCTCTTCACTCGCGATGTGAAACGAGCTTGCCAAAGAGTTTGGCTCGATACCACTTGTAAGTCCAAGCGGCTACGATAATTTGGAGGGGGTGAATAGATTATCTTCATCTTTTCGATTTTGCCCTCTTTTTCTAATTGAATGCTCAAAGACAATAATAAAGGTGTGGAATGTAAACAACACACGCCGATTTATAGAGGTTCAACCCACCTAGGGCCTAATCATCTACCACCCCAAAGATATCCGGATGGATTTCAAAAAGAAAAAGATTTTATTAATTTACCACAAATTAATACAACACCAACTTACAAACGACACCTTGAAGAGCTCCACTCTCTTCTTCAACACCACCTTTGAGATTACCACAATCTCTCTTGAAGATTACCACAATCTCCAACGGCACCTTGTGAAGATTACCACAATCTTCAACCTTGAAGAATACCAAGTTCTTCAACACCTCAATAAGAAGATCACCACAATGTTCTTGCTCCTATCACCTAGATCATCCAAGTGTGTTCTTTCCACAAGAACACTCACAAGGATATCTTGTGTTTGAATGATAACCAAAAATCCAAGATTACAACTCGATAATTGATAATACAATAGAGTGCAAGTGTAATCAAGAATAGCCTAGACCTCAAGGATGTGAAAGTGATAAGCTAGGCAAAATTACAACAAGAATAATAACAATGAAGAACAAATATTTTCTTGAAGTGTATCTTGTTGTGTTGTATCTCAATTGTTGTTTTTGGTTGCTCCAAAACTTCCTCTATTTATAGGAGATGATTGATCAAGCATAGGCTCCTCTTGGGGATTGAAAATCTACAGAAAAATACAATTAAAATAAAGAATATAGTTGTTAGAGATCAATCCCACATTTTAAGGAAATATGTCTGCTGTCAAACGGTCATATTCTTGCTGTCAAAGCACAGGGTGACCGGTCGCACATAAATAGAAGTTTGAAACAAAACTATGGAAATATACACAGGGCGACCGGTCATAGGGTACTTCGACCGGTCGACCTTAGCTTCAACCGGTCCCCCTCAATGAGAAAAGAAGAAGGTTTCGTTCTGTTTCAAAAAAGAAACTTGTAGGTACCGGTCGACCCCTAGGTGACCGGACCGGTCGACGCCCAGGGCGACCTGTCGACCTGCGTAATTTTTCTTCCGCCTCTTTTTCTGTTTCAAAAATCATCTTCAGGTACGGGTTGCCCTATATAGACCTGGCCGACCAAAGACAAGAGAGGTAAATGTTGTCCAATTTTTGTCGAATATAAAACTCAAGAAATACTCCGAAATTTTAGTAAAAACATTTTAAACCAATCGGGAGTATTTAGACAACATTTAGAAACCTTGTTTTGAGGTAAAAACATATAAACATAAAATCATTAGAATTGTCCAATTTTATTGTCCAACTTTTAGGAAAATATAAAACCATTTTAAATCATTTTAGGAAAATTTGGACAACAAAAAAAACATTGTTTTGGTGTAAAAATAAAAATCAAAATTAAGATAAAAAAATCAAAAATCTCTCCCTCAACTCTTTTTAATTGGGCCTCAACAAATCCCGGAACCCTTTTCATTCTCCTTTCGGAGGGCCACTTATAGCTATTCATGGCCATCTCCTCCAACAAGTTGAATGTCAAACCTTGCAAGTAGAAGCGCCCATTGCAAAAGATGATCTCACTTCAACCCATTTAAAAGTGTCGAGTTGTTGATCTGGGAAGTATTTAAACAAAAAACTCTCCCGCCTCATACAAAGGCCATCCCAATTGTTCACTTTTAAGTTGAGTCTTGCTTGGTGGGAAGTATTTAAACAAAAACCTCTCGACTCACTCATCCCAATTGTTCACACTCCTCGAGTTCCTACTTTATCCATTAAAGAGAAAGGAATAGGCGAAGACGTATAGCATCATCAATCACCCCATTCATCTTGATGGTATTGCAAATCTGTATGAAGTTCGCAAGATGAGAATTGGGGTCCTCAGACGGGAAACCCCCAAACTGATTCTGCTGCACCATCGAGATCAGTGATGGCTTCAGCTCAAAGTTATTCGCATTGATTGGGACATTGGCAATTCCACCATAATTGCGATTGGTCTGTGGGCTAAAGTAATCGCGAATTGCTTGCTCATCGGATCACGAGCCACCGGAACCTTTGGTATTGGTAATTCGACATTGACCCTTATGGCCCGGTTGTTACCATCGTTATCGATCCCGTTATTGCCTCCGTTGTTACCTTCTAAGTCAGCCATGGTATGTTCTTGTAGGTCCCAAGGGGTGTGAGTGTAAGGTTTAGAAGGGGGGGTTGAATAAACCTTACCAAATTTTCGATTTAGTCCTTTTAAAAGTTCGAGTTGATACTACACCGTGTGTCAGGTGGATGACCAATTTAGTTAATCAGTAGAGTTAGTCACTCAACGGACTGATCGAGTTGTTGATAGAGTAATCAAATTTGTTAAGATCAATTAGCTCAAGCGTGGTTTGTTTTCAATTGGAAGACTTAACACCCTTTAGTTTGGTTTAGTAGAGATTTAAAGCTTGATTTAGTACTTAGAAATTATCTAATGGATAGCAAATATGTCGTTAATTAAACAAATATGATGCAGAATTAAAGTCTTTGAAATGTAAATGACACGATAAGTTTTTATAGAGGTTCAAAGATGGGGTAATTCTTCTACTCCTCTCTTCTCCAACTCCCCGGGAGGAATCCACTAGGTATTGATCAAGATACAAAGTGGTATCACCCAGATACAAGTCTTGATCACACAAGTGACTTGATCCTTTGACTCGATCTGGAGATGCCTTGATCACTTAGTCAAGCTTCTCGTGCGACTCGCCTTCTTCACAGGGCATTTTGCCTTAGCTACTACAGCCCACTTGCTCAAGCTCTTTGGATTTGATCACGAAGCCCTCCAAAAGCTCAAGACTTGGTTCGACCTTGAACCTTCCTACAATCCTTCGTGGAATGTAGACCCCTTTATTCTTCAGTAATTTCCTCTTCAACTGATTGAAGTTATCTTTCCTTCACAGGTGAGTGTTGGATTGATGTTCTTCGTAATGTAGGCTTGAGGATTGATCGTTTAATAACTTGAGAATATTTCGGGTTACAAAATGTTTCTTTCTTGCTTGTATTCAATTCTCAGATGGTCAAGGTAACCTTCGTATCTTTCTCAGAGTTATTCCTCAACCTTTTATAGTGAGCTTTCAAAAATCTGGCCGTTGAAGAGATAGGCTTATTTTTGAAAGTCACTTGTGGTCGTTGGCTTGTCTTGTTGCAGTCCTTGGAATTGCCATTTCCTCGTATGAATTGTTCTTTGACCTTTTTCGAGTTCGACACGGTGTAGTGCTTCCCATTGGTTTATTCCTTTTGCACGCTTCGGGGATCGAGCACTTCGAGAAAGGTAGCATGGAGATATTACTTGTTTAAGTAATTCTCTTGATTTTGTGCAACGGATCTTTTTGATTATCTCGACTTGACCGCATTTCCTTGCTTTCCCAGGTGACTTAGAGTCGCCTTCCAATCATTGGATGACTCTTTGTCACTTCAACTTGAGACTTGGCTTTTCTTGAGTTGACTTGATCGATACTCCTCCACTCACCGCATCTCACCGCTCCTTGATCGAGTTCCCGTCTTCTCTTCTTTGCCATACTCGGTTGTCTTGCAATGAGTCTTCCTTCTAGTCTCCATTGTCTTCTTGCATGTTTGGGCATAGCCGACTTAACTCGGCTTGACCAGCCCTATTTATTACAATGCAGTTTACAACAAAGAATGGGGTGCCAACTTCCTATTCTAAGTTTTACATGGCATTCATCAAAATCTAAACAATAAATTTCCCAACAATTTCCCCCTTTTTGATGATGCCAAAACTTAAAACATTCAAAATGTAAATAGCAAAGATACATACAGATAGTGCATTCACAGAGAATGTATGTGTAGAATCAATTCTTTTATTGATCATAACATTCTTGTTCTGTTACACAACTGTTTACAAGGTGTATCAAAGCAAACATTTATGTCTACGCAAAAAAATAGAAAATTTACAGCTTTATTGCAGAAGACTTACATAGTATGTATTTACATAGTAAAATACATGAAGGGGTGGACAGCAACACTTCATCTCCTTCGCTGCCTCCTTCTTTCATCTTCTTCTTATTCGTCATCTTCTAGTCTTCTTCTTTTTCTCATCTTCACTGCCTTCTTCTTCTTCTTTTCATATGCCTTCCGGGCAGCTTCATCTCTTCTTAATCTCTCTTGTCTCTCTCCTCCCAAAGCTGAGTTTGTCTTTTATTTTTTCTTCGATTCTTTTCGCATACTCAAGATTGCTTTTAGCCACTTGCAGTTTGGGCTACTCGGTCAAGACCACCAGTGGATCCCTCCTTTCTTGCCCGGATCTATGTACTCAATGTTTTTGGGAAGAGGCCTAGGTCTCCAAACCTCTTCCTCCACCATCGCTTCTTCCTCTTCCTTCTCGGGCGTGTATTGTACTGGGGTCTTTCTTTCCTCGGTGAGTGACTAGCGGAGTGACCAGCAGCAGAGTGATTGCCGTAGTCCGCCTGTCGCCTTCTTCACATAGCGTGAGACCCTTTTCCCAAGACAAGTCCCAAGCTTGAGCCATGGACATGTTTGCAAAGTATCCTTGGATGCGAGCGTTTTAAATTCATCAATCGATCTTGGCTCGATCCGGCATTCGAGATGGCATAAGTGTCTCTCTCTTGGAATGCCTCCATGTTGTTTCAAGATATTCATAACTCGGGCATCCATTCTTCCTTCCACTTCCTCCATCCCCGCTTCAATTGTCTTTTCTTTTCGACCATAGATATAGCATAGTGTTGGAGTGGCGAGTCACTGGAGTTTTGAGCGATAATATCAATTTGTGACAAGACCTTGTTGGGGGGTTTGTGCAATCATTAAGGTCACATCTCTCGATTCTTCCCCCTCAACAGACTTTCCTTTCTTTCTCCTTGTAACTTCCTCATTTGCTCTTTCCCTTTACAGATTGCTCCTCCTTTTCGACTTCAAATCTCTTTAGCGCTTTTTAAAGTATTCCTCTTCCCCTTTTTGGCATCATCAAAGGAGAGAGAACCCCTGGAAACATACTCGGCAAGCGGGAAGTCGAGCTGGCCGATAGCCGAGTTCTACCTCGAAGTCCTGCGGAGTATGCGCACGAAATTCGAGCGAGTAGCGTTGGACTCACGAAATTAGCTTCATCTCGGCCATGAGAAGGCTGAATTTTCTATCCATGTTTTCTTCCATACCGGAGATCACTCTTATTTTGCTCACGCAGCAGCCTTTATCAAGCATGTGAGCTTCATGCATGTGCTCAATGTGCTCTCTCAATTTCGTTTTGCATCGCATTCTCGCCTCTCCATACCAGAAATGACTTGTTGAACAATGTTTCAAATATCTAGCTTGTTCCACACGCATTGTTTCTTCTTGTTGCCACCATTCCCCGATTCGATGTTATGCCTCTCAAGTCGCAGCAGAAGGTTGGCATCTCTGTTATCGATCTCATGTCCATAGAGGCCTCGGTGCCTCTCCATCCGTTCAATTTCAGCAAATAATGCTTTGAACACCTCCCGAACTTCAAATTTGCTTTTTTAGTTGCGGTGACTGATGGCCATGCGGCGTCAAAGTCATAGTCGGTTGAACGATGGTGTCGGATGGAAGAACATGATGGTCCGGGTGCGCCACGAGATCGTTCTCGACTCGTCGGGGAGGTCGGGTACCTCAGAGAGAAAGGAAATAATTCTACAAAGGAATCATCACGGCCAACCGGGATTTGTTCAATGATGAGAGGTGCGCGTGAAGTTCCTTTTGAGTCGAACTCGCTGCGGCTTGGGGAGCTCGCGCAGGTGGACTCTGCTTTGTTGGGGTCTTTGTGAAGTGGACCCACTTTTGCCGAGCCTCATTGTCTCAGCCTTCGTCGGTCTCATTTGGTTTCTCCAATTGATCGGATCTGGTCCTCGCCCTATCAAGCGTCATCGGACGATGATGAGATTTCCATTGGTGGCTCACCATCAAAATTGAAAGTTTGACGAGTAGTCTTGAGATCGACTTGCTCGTGCTTGGAACATCCTCACCGAGTCTTTTGGATCACGGGGATGACTCAGCCTTCTTCGTCCGCTTTTGATCCCGCAGAAAGGTTACATCGAGATTGTCCTGGGGAACCATGAAGCGCGCTTATCTCCTTCTCGGGATGGATCAATGATAGCGGGAGGGATGTTCTCTACTTGACCTCTTTAAAGGAAGTCTCAACCTCCCGTTGGCCTTCATTACCTCCCTGCAGTCTCAATGCAATGAGGCTCGACCTCCCTTTCGACGGTGTCACCGCCTTAGGGTCTTCTGGTGGCATCCATTGGAGTCTCAACCCCATGGATTGCACTTTCATCGCCCAGTGTTAACTCCTGGGTTGTTCCGTCGTGCCTCGATCGCATCATCGCGGCGTCATTAGCCTTCAGAGCGATTGGCACTCACCGAGACAGTCTCAATCGTATGAGCTTCGTTGATGGCAACTTGTTGTGTATTTTGTGTTTGTACCTTCTCCACTTCGCCTCATAAATTGCTAGGAGTCATCTCGCAAAGATCCTCCGACCTTGTTTGCGGTGGAGGAGTTTCACCGGGCGCACCGGTGAATGACTTGGAATGGGGTCACTCGTCTCCAAACTCCCTACTGTTTCTCTTGAGTGTTCACCGTTGGGCAGGTGGTAAGACACCTTCATTAGGGGTTGGCTCGACCGGGGTCCCCACTAACCCGATCCATCGCCGGTTCCTTAAATCCTTCTTCCGAGTGAGTGGGGAAGTGATGATGGCAAAGAACAACGGTGGCGATTTGCCGCACTACTCCCATTGGATCAATTTCGTTTGTGTTTTGGAGGACTCTCTTGGTCCCTCCATCATGCTCTTCTCATGAAGAATTCTGGATTCATGCATTGCTTGCCGCATTTGCAACTCTTTTGTGGTAAAGCAGCAGGTCAGATCCTCATCATTTCCGATAAGACATCAAGGAGATGATGTGTGTGTTCACGGGTGCGGTGATAGGCGGATGTTGGCCTTCTCACGTCTTGCCTTCCTCTCCTGTCTCTCCTTCTCTTTGTCTTTGAAGATCTGCAAGATATATGTGCGATTTTCTTCATCCAATGCTTGGACACAGTGGTCACTCCAAGAAAGTTCATCGCTTCTTCTTCTTCTTCGATAAACTCAGGCCGTTGGAATTTTCCTTGATCGACTCAATTTCCACTTCCTCCACTCACGCAGACGATTTTGGATGTCGGGTAAGGTGGGGATAGGATCATCACATCACTATCATCTCTATCGCTTATTATTCATTGCATTTAACGAACTACAGTTGTGTCTTGATTTTGCCTCTCATTGACGCTTCAAAGCAGACTTAGTTGTTTCATCTATAATATCTGAGACTCTACTTCTCCAGCCAGCCTCCCAGATCTGCTCCGGTGAGTGGTCGACTCACCTGGTTTCTCAAGCCGGAGTGCTTGATGATTCTTCTTCGTCTCTTAGTTTGTACCGTAGGGATTTCGGTTCGAGAGAGTTTCTTCTCGAGTCTGGGGGGGGGCGTCTTGGTGTTTTTTTCTCGAGGAGCTCGCCGTCTTCGCTTATCGTTCTCCTATTTTTGATGATCGAAGAAGGTAGTTGAGAGTCCTTCTCGACACGCCTTTGAGGGGCGGGAGACACGGTTGCGGGGCGGGTGACTCGAGCTGCAGGGAGGAGCGGGTTTGTTTTTCTTTCTTTGCAGGAGCAGTGATTTTTCTTAGCAGTACCGCAGGGGCGTAGATTCTCTTAGCGGCATAGGGCGCCTTTTCTTCTTTGGTGGAGAGGAAACAGATGTATCTTTCGTGGTCGGTGATTCCCCTCACTCGTGTCGCTCTCTTGGCGTAGGCTCTCTTATGTGCGCTGAGAGAGGTTTGATCTCGAACATCTCTTGTTTACATGGAACGCTTTCCATGTCTAAGAGTGACTCCTTTCACCTCCATCACCGGCCAATCACCGTGCCATATCCTAGGGATCCTCCAAATGTACCATCTTCCTTGAAGGATTTGTTCCCTACATTCTCGCGTAGTCCTGTAGACAAACTCGGCCCAGGATTTATTTTCCTTTCTTCAATGATCGCGGCCATTACGATCAACTTTGCTTTTTACGGTTTGGTCAAAGCCGCCAAATTTGATGTCTATGCATTTGGCAACTATGTCCAACAGTTTGTGGTAGTCCTCCTTCAAAGGCCTCTTGTTTGCCGTGTGTAAACTATTTTATCAACATAGTCGGGCTTGGCTACTTCCTTCCAAGCAACAACCAGGTTTACATCAGCTTCGTTGATTTCGATGCTCCTTCCGCTCGGTAGTGGCAAGTGGTCACCAAATCCTTGGCAGAGATGGTGAACTTCTTTCCATGAATAGAGGATCTTATCCCTTCATCGTGAATCTCGGTGTTCACGAGAGAAGCGTGCGACCTCTTCCACATAGGTCATCGAGAACTCCATCATCGAAATGGTTTCACCAGCACGTTTCGAGCTTTTCAACGATTTTCTTTATGAGGGCGTCATCGGACCCTGTTTGACCATGCCCTCGAAAATCCACGGCCGACCCTGTGTGGATTTGCTTTCCTAGCTTGACAAAATCATAGGTTGATGCCATTTTTCAGGATTTCACCGAAAAGAAATTTAGAAATTTGATTTGAATACTGAGAGGGTTTTGAGAGAGTTTTGCCTTTGTTTCTGAGATAGAAATGAACCGTTTTGGTGATATGTGAGAGAAAACAGACGAAAATGGGTTAAGTATGGTTTCGAAAGGGCGACTTGCGGGTGGTTTTTGAAATGTGATCGAAATCAACGGCTTAGATTTTGCACGCCGATTAGCATTTAATGTCTCGAATTTAATGACGTCATTCTTAAAAACATTCCCGCTTAGTAAAAACGACTGCGTTTTTGTCACTTTGCTCATAAATGACTCAGCTTATCCCTTAGCTGATTTAACTCTTCTGGTCACAGTTCTCTCGGTGACTCAACTGTCAGCTAATTCGGTATAGTTGTCTCTCCGACATGGCTGATACATTTAGCTGATTTTGAGAATTCATTCCTTTTTCTCTTTTTGTGTTCCATTTCTTTTCTTTGAGTCTTCTGAGTGTTAGCTCAGCTCGATTAACCCTAACTCATGCTTGAGTTCTTCAAATCTTGACTCACATAATGGTTTTGTGAATATGTCAGCCAACTGTTTATCAGTTGAGATATATTCCAATATGATGTCCTTCTTTTCAACATGATCTCTTATGAAGTGATATCTGACATCGATATGCTTTGTTCTTGAGTGCAACACAGATTCTCGAGTGATTGCAATTGCACTTGTGTTATCACACATGATTGGAATTTCCTTTTCTTCAACTTCATAGTCTCTCATTTCTTTGTCTCATCCATAGGACTTGGGCACAACTTGTTTGCCGCGGCTATGTATTCTCGCCTTCATTTTGTAGAGGTGGCTATTGAATTTTGCTTCTTGCTAAACCAGAAATCAGATGTTTCCAAGCATTTGACATGTCCCCGAGGTGCTTTTCTGTCAACTCGCATCCAAAGATAGTCGTAGTCCGAATAGCCAATTAGCTTGAATCCATCTTCCTTTGGATACCATAAGCCAACTTCTTGGCTTCCTTTCAAGTATCTCAAGATTCTTCTTTGTCATATGACTCTCTTTTGGAGCAGATTGAAATCTCGCACATACACCTACAACAAAGGTGATGTCCGCTCGCTTGTTGTGAGATAGAGCAATGATCCAATAAGTGCTCTATATCTTGTTTGATCTACAGGCTTGCCATCCGCATCCATGTCCATTTTGATCGATGTATTCATTGGTATTTTCACAGAAGACTTCTCCTCCATACCAAATTTCTTCATTAAATCTCGGTGTATTTTGTTTGACTTATGAAGGTTCCATCCTTCACTGTTTTACTTGGAGTCCAAGGAAGAATGTCGCCTCTCCCATCATGCTCATTTCAAATTTGCTTTGCATGAGGTTTGAAAATTTTTCACATAGCTCTTTGTTTGTGGATCCAAAAATAATGTCATCCACATATATTTGAACAAGCAAGATACTCTTCTTGTCTTGAATTCGAAAAGTGTTCTATCTACTTTTCCTTTTGTGAATCCATTCTCGATTAGGAATTGTGACAAAGTATCATACCATGCTCTGGGTGCATGTTTCAATCCATACAAAGCTTTCTTGAGTTTGTATACCTTATCTCCAAGAGTCTTACGCTCAAATCCTCGGAGGTTGTTCAACATACACTTCTTCTTCCAATAAACCATTTAGGAATGCACTTTTTACATCCATCTCGATATACAATAAAATTCTTGTGAGTCGCATAGGCAAGAAACATCCTTATAGCTTCCAATCTTACAGGAGCAAATGTTTCATCAAAATCTATTCCTTCTTCTTGGCAATATCCTTTGGCTACTAGTCTTGCTTTGTTTCTTACCACAGAGCCCTCCTCGTTCATCTTGTTTCGAACACCCATTTAGTACCAATAACATTTTGATGGGTGGGTCTTTGAACTAATTCCCATACTTTATTTCTTTCAAACCGATTCACTCTTCTTGCATAGCTTGAATCCAATGTGTGTCATCCAATGCTTGTAACACATCTTTAGGCTCTATTTGTGAGATAAAACATGTGAACATAGCTTCTTGTTGAGTCCTGGATCTTGTTTTGACACCTTCTCTTATATCTCCAATGACAAGTTCGTGGATGGTCTTTCACCATCTTACATCAAAGTTGAAGTAAGTTAGTTGGATTGATCGTCTAGCAAGAAAGTGTTGCTTTGATCGCCTCTCTCGCAATCACTCAACGCAAATTTTCCAAAGATTTTATGAGACTCGGCTATCTCATCTTCATCCGAGTTTATAATTCCGCCTTGACTTCAAAGATAGGGACTCTTCTCAGTATGGTTGGATGATTCAACTTATCGGTGACTCTTCAATGTCTTCTCCATTTACATTTCGCTCATCGAATACCACATGAATGGATTCTTTCGCAACCATAGTCCTTTTGTTGAGTACTCTGCAGGCTTTGCTTTCATTGAGTATCCCAAGAAGATACCGTCATCACTTTAGCATCGAAAGCCTTTAGATTGTCTTTGCCATTGTTATGGATGAAGCATTTACATCCAAATATTCTAAAATATGCAACATTTGGTTTTCTCCCAAACCCAAATCTCATAGGGAGTCTTTGTCACTGCTTGTTTATCATACACTGTTTTGAGTGTAGCAAGTGTGTTAATTGCTTCACCCAAAATCTTTTTGGTAACCCCGCTTCACCTAACATGGTCCTTGCCGCTTCTTTGAGAGTTCTATTCTTCTTTTCGCAACTCCATTCTGTTGTGGAGTCCTTGCTCGCAGATAATTCATGACCAATGCCATTTTCAATACAATATTGAGTTATTATACCATTGACAAACTCGGTTTTCTCTTAATCTAATCTTATTTTGATAATGGTTTGGCTCTTCTCATTTTGAATCCTCTTCATCAATCGTGGTAGTTTCGTAGAGTTTTTTCTTCTTACACATGAATATTGTCCATGTATATCCGAGTAGTCATCTACTACCACCAAGGTATATTTCTTCCCACTTATGCTAGCAGTTCAATGGACCAAATAGATCCATATGTAGTAGGTGCAATATCCTTGTTGAAGTCAGGTGTCTTTTCTTTGAATGATGATTTGATTTGTTTTCCCTTCGACATGCGTCACATATACTTTCCTTCTTGATACTGAGTAGTCGGAAGTCCTTCCACAAGATTACTTCGGCAAGCTTGTTAATCGTTTTGAAATTCAGGTGACTCGACTTTTTTGTGCCACACCAACTTGATTCACTTTGTGCTCTTTTGCTAATAGACAGTGTTGGGTGTAGCGGTTGACCAATCTACTACATACATGTTCTTTTGTCGCATCCTTGCAACACAACTTCATTCGATTCAAGATCCTTGATTTGGCATATACCATGTTAAATCCAACATTATAGCCCTTGTCACGAGTTGATCGATGCTTAGCAAGTTGAAGTTGAGTCCTTCAACATATGCAATGTCTGTGATTTCTAATTGATTCCTCTTGATGGATCCAATGCCTCTTATTTCACCTAGAGCTTCATTTCCTCCAAATATGACTTTTGCTCTTTAACTTCCTTGAATTTTGACAGATTTTTCTTGTTTTCTGTCATATGTCCGGAATGTACCACTATCCATGTACCAGGTTCCTCGCACTCAACTGTTCCTTGAACCCGCAATCAAGGAAATTTAGTTTTAGGTACCCATACTTGTGCGGGTCTGAAGGGGTTAGAATTGTAAGATGATCCAACCAACTTATAGCCAAATGATTTGACTCTAAGGGGTTGCCATCTATCGTGCCATAATCATAATTAATCTTGGCAAATTGCTTGGGATTCTAGTTTCATACAATTGTCTCTTTTGTCTGTATGCTGTGTATGTGTTTTAGCAATCGCCTTCTTTGGGTAATTGTGGTGTCTCCGAGTGTAGTGCCTAGGTGCATATGTGTCGATGAAAGCTCTTATACTTTTGGAATGGCCTTTGCTTGAGTTCTAGGCCTTTGCCATTTGGGCTTATATTCCATAAGTCTATGCCGATAATTCACATCATTCCAATCACTTGGCTTGGATATTTTCTACCATTCCCATCATATGTATTTCTTTTATAGATTTTTTGGGGTTTTGGTAGATATGTTTCTTCTTTGAGTATTTTGTTTGGAGTTTGCTTTGAGGAACTCGATTGAATCTCTTTTCATTTGCCCTTTCAGCGCACTCAACTGGGTGTTTTCCTTTTCCTTTATAACCAAGGCCAATTTGCTTGTAATTGTGCTTTGGAGTGAATGTGTGTGCACCATTTGGAGTTTTGGATTTTTAGACTCTTCATTGCTTGAAGATCCTTTTTCCAAAATTACTTTTGGAGTTTGACATAGCACGAGAGGAATTAAATCCTAAGTCTGTCTTGTCTCCACATTCTCTTTGACTCATAATAAGATCATCCAATGATTTAGATGCCTTAGTGAATGAGGCAATCACATTTTTGAGGTCATTCTCCTCTTTTCTATGGCAGCTATTTCTGCTTTATTAGCTTGGCATTTTCAAGCCTTTAACCTTTTATTCTCATCACCTATTTGACTTAGAGTACTCGGCTCCTTAGTCACCGTGCGTTTTTGGCTCTTGAGTAGGTTGTTTTCCTCATTTAGTAGTGTATGTGAGGATTTAATGTGTTTAAAATCTTTCATCATTTTGCCTAATGAATCATAAAGATCAGTGGGTGATGAAATGTGTGTGTCGATCACTATCACTAGAATGCGAGTTTGATTAGTTAGAGTGTACCTCATCTTCTTGGTCGGAGTTGATCTTGTTCCTTGGCCATCAAACAGATCGGGCTTCTTCTTCGAGTCACTTGAGTAGTCGGCTTCACCGCTCTCGAATCAATTGTCTCTCTTGACTTGGTTGTCTCAAATAGATCTGCTGCCAACATTGCCTTTTTCTTTTCTTTCTCTTTCTTTCTCTGAAGACCTTTCTTTCTTCTTCATTCTCGTATTTGTTGACTACAGGATATGGGCAATCAATGGCGTAGTGACCTGGTTGCCTACGGTTCAAAGATAGATATTCAACCTTTTGATCACTCTTTCCATTCTTGGATTGTCACCCTTTGATATTCAACTTTTTGATGATCTGTTCTCTTGGTTGGCCTATCTTCCCTTGACTTGGAGGTGAGCCGAGTGTCTTACGGAGGATTCGCCCTTGCCTCTCTTGTAGTTCTTATTGAAGAACTTGTTGAACCTTTTAACCATCGGGGCAATTTTTCCGGATCAATGACTTCTTTGACCTCACTCTCTTTCCATCCTTAACAATTAGAAGCGGATGTTTTGGGTACATCTGTCTCTTCCGATCTTTTCTTCTCACCAAATTCGTAGGCTTTGAGATTTGAGAATAGTTCATGGTTGGAGGTCTTCGATAGGTCCATGGAATGTCTCGGTGCCATGACCTTCATTTCCCATTCAGTGGGAGACTTTTTAGGATCTTCATACACATTTCTTCTCGTATATTCCTTTCCAAGTGCGAGATAGCTCGTTGGTGATTTCGTGAACGAGCATCCAGTTGATCCAAGTTTTCTCCCGCGATCATTTTGAAATTCTCAAATTTTTGTACTGACCACTAATAATTTATTTTCCTTGATTTGCTCGAGCCTTCACAAATCAATGTTAGTTTGTCTCGCATTTCTTTAGCCGTTTTGCATGATTTGACTTTATTGAACATGGCTTTGTCAAGGTTTTGTAAAGGATGTCCTTGGCTACATTGTCCAGGTTGTATCTTTTTCTGTCATCATTTGTCCATTCAGTTCTTGGTTTTTCAACCATAGTGGTCTAGGGGCAACATCATCTTCACCTTCACCGCAGCTCTTCTTGATTGTGTTCAATTTTAAGATTTGCGGTGGCCCATCCTCTATCACTATCCACATCTCATCATGTAATGCTTTGATAGATGAGCCTCGCATACGAATTTTCCAATCATCAAATTCTTCAATTGTGAACATAGGGATGCATGTCAAATTTGCTTCCATGATAATAAATTTTAATGATAAAAGGAGTTTTGAAAATTTAAGTACTAAAGCGGACTTTGAAAAGTTTGAGATCTAGTTCAAGAACCGGTGCGGAAGGCTCAATGCCAACCGCTCCGATACCACTTGTAGGTCCCAAGGGGTGTGAGTGTAAGGTTTAGAAGGGGGTTGAATAAACCTTACCAAATTTTCGATTTAGTCCTTTTAAAAGTTTAGAGTTGATACTACGGTTGTGTCTAGGTGATGACCAATTTAGTTAATCAAGAGTTAGTCACTCAACAGACTCGATCGAGCATTATTGATAGAGTAACTCATTTGTTAAGATCGAATTAGCTCAACGTGGTTTGTTTTATTGGAAGACTTAACACCCTTAAGTTTGGTTTAGTAGAGATTTAAAGCTTGATTTAGTACTTAGAAATTATCTAATGGATAGCAAATATGTTAAGCGAGAATTAAACAAATATGATGCGGGAATTAAAGTCTTTGAAATGTAAATGGCACGATAAGTTTTTATAGAGGTTCGAAGATGGGGTAATTCTTCTACTCCTCTCTTATCCAACTCCTGGAGGAATCCACTAGGTATTGATCAAGATACAAAGTGGTAATCCGGATACAAGTCTTGATCACACACGGTGACTTGATCCTTTGGGACTCGATCTGGAGATGTCTTGATCACTCGGTGGCTTCTCGTGACGACTCGAGCTTCTTCACAGGCGTTTGCTTGCTACTACAGCCCACTTGCTCAAGCTCTTTGGATTTGATCACGAAGCCCTCCAAAAGCTCAAGACTTGGTTCGACCTTGAACCTTCCTACAATCCTTCGTGGAATGTAGACCCCTTTATTCTTCAGTAATTTCCTCTTCAACTGATTGAAGTTATCTTTCCTTCACAGGTGAGTGTTGGATTGATGTTCTTCGTAATGTAGGCTTGAGGATTGATCGTTTAATAACTTGAGAATATTTCGGGTTACAAAATGTTTCTTTCTTGCTTGTATTCAATTCTCGGATGGTCAAGGTAACCTTCAGATCTTTCTCGAGTTATTCCTCGCCTTTTATAGTGAGCTTTCAAAAATCACGCCGTTGAAGAGATAGCTTATTTTTGAAAGTCACTTGTGGTCGTTGGCTTGTCTTGTTGCGATCCTTGGAATTGCCATTTCCTCGTATGAATTGTTCTTGACTTTTCGAGTTCGACACGGTGTAGTGCTTCCCATTGGTTTATTCCTTTTGCACGCTTCGGGACCGAGCACTTTGAGAAAGGTAGCATGGAGATATTACTTGTTTAAGTAATTCTCTTGATTTCTCGGCAACGGATCTTTTTTGATTATCTCGACTGACCGCATTTCCTTGCTTTCCCAGGTGACTTAGAGTCGCCTTCCAATCATGGATGACTCTTCATCACTTCAACTTGAGACTGGCTTTTCTTGAGTTGACTTGACCGATACTCCACTCACCGCATCTCATTTGCTCCTTGATCGAGTTCCGTCTTCTCTTCTTTGCCATACTCGGTTGTCTTGCAAATGAGTCTTCCTTCTAGTCTCCAGTTGTCTTCTTGCATGTTTGGGCATAGTGACTTAACTCACTTGACCCAAATTATATTTATTACAATGCGATTTTACAACAAAGAATGGGGTGCCAACTTCCTATTCTAAGTTTTACATGGCATTCATCAAAATCTAAACAATAAATTTTCCAACAGTTCTTGCTGTATTTCTGCCCGTTTAGTAGCTGCACTAATTCGCCGAGCAAAAGCCTCAACCTCTGGTATGAACGGTGCTAATTCTCCTTGCTTCGAGCGAGTGTTCATGCATTACCTGAACCAACTAAAGAAAACAAGTCAAACACAATAGAAGTAAAAAAATTAAACAACAAATTAAAAAAAAAGAAAAAATGTCTAAATTAAAAATAATTCTATTTATCGCAATATTAGTACTAAAAATTTAATTAGTCCCCGGCAACGGCGCCAAAAACTTGTTCGCCTTATTTTTTAGCTTCACTGCAAGTGTACGGTGCAGTTTATAGAATAGGGTTAACAATGTCGAATCCACATGGACTAATAAACTAATATACTAAGTACTAGATTGTAATAGCCTTATTTTTATCTAGACGATATAAATTTAGTGAATTGGTTTTATAAACTAAAGCGTAAATTACCCTAGTTAATATCCCTTTTTTATTAATTAATCAAACCAAAGTTAAACGATTCTTTAAAAGACCAATCATGAATGAATTTTCTCTCGGATGCATGTAAAAGCGTTGATTGGAATATCTATATTAATTTATCAACATGAGATATCCAACTCCCAAAAGATCAAAAGATTATAAGGTTGGAAAATATTCTTTGATTGCACTTCTCAATCATTCAAGTTATTCATGTCAAGTACTCATAGATCTAATATTGAAACTCATATGTTCGAATTATGAATCAATATATCAAAACAAGTTAAACCAATAGCTTTTTGATAAAACAAGAATTAAAGCAAAGTACTTGAATAGGGTTGGAAAACATTAACTTTGATTGCAATGAATCATCAAACAAAAGTATCCATTAACCTACTCCCAAACCCGGGAATCACAAAGTGTTTAACGAGACATAGAAAAGAAATAATTCATAGAAAAATTATTAATATTCATGTCTAACTAATAGAAAATAATGATATTATGGAATGAGTGAACTCGGGGATGATGACGATCTCTCGATCTATCTTCAATCCTCGAATGGGTGGTTGCGGTTTTGATCAATCTCTCTGAATCTCCCGTGGGGAATTGCTCTTTTCTCTGGTTTCTAGGGCAAAAATCAGCGTGTCCATGTTTGTGGCCTCCCCGTCTCTATTTGTACTTCATTTGGGTCGAAATCTAGTTCACAACGAGTCAAACTCTATTTTTCCCGCATAGGCGCACGGGTCGTGCGCTAGGGCACGCCCAGCCCTTGCTGGGTGCCTCATGAATTGTCCAAATCACAGCATGGAGCACGGATCGTGCTGTATGGCACAACCAGGCCGTGCTATGTGTCGAACCTTGAGGCCTGAGTTAGGATTGAGCACGGGTTGTGCTATGGAGCACGCCCTGCCCGTGCTCACCTGTAGCAACAAGCACTTGGCCATTTTTTTCCTTTTTTCGTCCGGTTCGTCCGACTTCTTCTCGATTCGACTCCAAACTTCGTACTTCACATCAAGTATTGGTGATTGCAATGCTCCGAATTATTGTCAAAATGCTACAATTATCGATAAATTCTTACAAAACGATCAAAGCGTAATCCTTTTCCACAAAACAGGAATAAAGCCCTATTTACACATGTAATGCATGCATATCAACATATTCTAGTTAAAATTAAGCCCAAAATACATGCAAAATGCATGTCAATCAAGTGTGTGTGCAAAGTGTTTGTAAGTGTGTAAATGTGTGGTGTGTGTAGTGTGTGTAAATGTGTGTATGTAGTGTGTTTAAGTGTGTGTAGTGCGTGTAAGCAAGTGAACATAAAGGGGAAAAATGGATTTCAAACGACTAGATTTTGGGAGGGATTTAAAATCCTTTGAAAATGAACTAAGATGAATTTGAAATCCATTGATTTGATTTATATGCCAAACAAGGGTGTGGATTTAGCTAAGGATTTCAAATCCCTCATCCCAAATCCACTCCCAAAACCCCTCATCCAAATGCACCCTTAAGATTTTCTCTATTCCATCTAGTGTTTAGAACTGTGTAAATGCACATATACAAACATAACTTCATCATATACACGTGGCATGTGTTGATATCATTAAAATAGAAGATTAAATATTATCAAATATCTGGCTTTACATGTAAAATTTCTTCTGCTGACGTATATAATACATCACAACGCACCTCAGAATTTCAATAAAATATAGCTTTTTTCACTATATAGTACAGAATGATGTGCTAACAATTACTTGCCCGAGTTTTAATCTCAAGCACTTTTCTCAATCCATCATAAGAAACACCATGCGGTTTATGAATAAAGCGTTTTTTTCCAACATAGTATCTGTCTATCGAATAAAGCTGCTCCATATGGATGAATGAACCAACACAGACAAAAGTCGCCTAAGTACTAACTTAACAATTACAACAGCGAATAAAAATTAAATAAAACCTAGTCACAAGCTACTAAATTTTGTATGAATTTTCAGCCAAAATTTGCAGCTTGGGGGACTCCAATACTGTGCCGTATTTGCAAAGTTGAAGTTGCCAGCTACAATCTGTTGGACCAGAATGAGTCAGCTATCCAGAAACCTTTTCTTAATAAGTTGGGAGTAGTGGTTGGAAGGGATGAGATAAATTTCAAATAAATTGAAAGATACAGAGTTCGAACCCTGGTCAATACCCTTAAAAATGGTGAACGATACCGCTTGAGCTACAAGCTCGTGGTGTCAACTATCCAGAAACTTAACAAGGAAAAAGGGATAATTACAAAAACTACCCATGAGATTTAGCTTACTTACAAAAAAGCTCTAGTTATCTTTCAAAATTACAAATACCTCATTAAAATGGTGCAAACACCCCTTCAAGCGGGTGCAGTTTGTAAAAGAGAAACAAATGTCACGGTGTATTTGTAATTATGAGAAATAACAGTTTCTTTTGTTTTTATAATTAGGCTAAACCTCAGGGCAGTTTTTATAATTAACCCATTGAAAAATGTGACACGATATTGTTAAGGAGGAAGTAACAAGAAAAACAACCATTGATTCAATAGTTTATGGGAAGCTAACCTCAAGGTACTGAAGCGCACAGCCGAGTGATACAGTAAACGCGCTTATGCTTCTTTTCTAGTTATCCTGCAATAAGTGGTAATCCAAAAATAAATTATAAGATGGATGTACTAATGCAAATCAATAAGTGGAAAGATCATTTGACTAATCAAAAAAGGTCTTCAAGCTAATCAGCTGTTTGAAGAATCAGCAGCATGAATCAAGCGATATGTTCTTTACCTGAAGCAGTAAATTCCCAGGGCTGTTGTTATTTCGTGGACAACTGATGTCGCAAAATGCAGATAAAGTGCCACTGCATACAGAAAAGAAAAACTCAGGTCCAACAGACTATAGTTAAGATGGTGAATAAAATGGATATGATAAAGTAACAGAAACTTGTGTTTCAATGACTGATAGGCTTCTTAAACTTGATATCCAATTTCAATAGCATATATAACAAAAAAATACAATACAATGAATAAAACTCGGGATGAAGGAACAAGAAACCAAGAGGCGAGCATGTTAACAATAGAAACAGTTAACATTTTTCTTCATTCCTATTTTAAGAGTGGAAGTAATTTAAAAAAAAATGAACCTACAAGCGTCAATTGGCATTGTACATTATTACAGGAACTATAAAAACTCATACCTGTATAGGCAAAGAATCCAAGAACAACCCAGAACTCATCAACTAAAGGAACTCTGCAACAAAATGAAGATCTCACAAGAGTTAAAATCAAATGAAATACATTGCATCTCCCAGCTCCAGTTGAGAATAACAGTAAAATAATTCATAAGCAGAACACAGTCACCACGTACCCGTCATTAAGCCTGGCAGTGAGTGCGTTTGCAATTGCGAAAGGCAGATAAAATAATGACTGCAAATGGTGAAACATTAAATTAATAGGCTCCTACAGAACTGTGGCTCTGGTAAAATCTATTGTACAAGGATCAACTTAAAAAATAAAGACGACTTTACTGCTAAAAGTGATTGCAAAAATGAATCCATCATAACAAATGAAAAAAGCAATCCATAAAAAAATCGTGCAAATCCAGGCATATTGTTTGTTGTAAGATTTGCAAACATCGCCAACAAAATGCAACCCACTAATTAACCGAATTATTATTATTATTCTCTATCATTTAAAGAAACCGAAACTTTCTTCAAGCAAATATAATATCAAGATCTCCAGTTTCATTTATTCAGATGTTGTGTTATTTCATGATGTACAATCCACAATAGTCAACTAGAATGATGCTCTTACCATGCACATATTTGTTTTCAAGCCCTTAGGTTCATCACATAAGTGAGCGAGAATCATCCTTCCCTGCAAAACAATTATTTCAGTCACCAACTATTTGAGCACCTTCGGCACAAGGCCACAAGCATTATTATGCTCAATGGGAATTTCAAAACCAACAAAATGACCTAGACAGAGTCAATAACATGCAGTAACAATGAAGCTTGCCTCAACCATAGCATTCTCACCACATGCAAAAGCTCATAACGAGCTTTGGAAAGGAAGAACAATAGAATCTTGCAGGCACTGAAATAATTGCATATTCCAACATACATTCCCAAAAGTAGACGAAATCAAGTGGTACTTCAGGTGAGAATTCTAAAAATTAAACCTACAACTGCAATTATTGTACTATGTTGTTCCAAAAAATGCTTCCCCTGAAAAAACATCTCACCACAAGAAAACCGAATGCCAGCCCAATACCCAATATGATGAGGTGTGGATAGTTGCCCATTAAATCAGAAGGAGACAAGTAATCCCTGCAGAATCATACTCAATAATAGATCATAAACAATACTGAATAACAAAGCAGATCATAGCAAATCAAGAAATACCACACTAGAACTCCGCCCAGTAGCACAACAAAAGGATATAGCTGTCAAGAAAAAGAGCAAGATATTAACTCAAAATTGGAAGAAATAGAATACAACCATTATCCATGTGTCAAACATGCATACCATTGTCAAAGCTAGCAGCATGCTTCCTTTTCTTGCCTGGACAACCTTATGAACATTGTACACACTGCACAAGAGTACTGTATATTTAAAGAACATGCAAGCTAACAACAGCAGAAAAATCATTGAACCAGCAAGTGATCTAGAGATAGACAATCTATAGAGATAAATTGAGTAACTATTATGATACAAAATCAATGTTATTCGCACTTTCAAAGTTCATTTTTATCAGGACTGTAAAAAAATATGGCCTCCAAGGAAAGCAAGGGCATAGGAGTCAATTTAAAAAATTGCTTGATGAGTTCAACCTATGATATGAATGTGTTCAATTAGTTTAATTTGGACTTATAGTTCCTTGCAGAATAAGAGAACGAATAGATATGTAAATTCTTCAAAAGTTGAAGCTTCTTCTGAATCAAAAAATAGAAACTGTACTCACTTGAATGAGACTGTAGGTATAACTGCAAAGATTATCATTAGAAACAATGCTGCTTTATACATCGGGATTTCTGTAAAAGAAAAAGAGGGAGAAAATAGTGCAATGAAGAAGCCAATTCGAAACATATGAAAAAAGAAAAAGGTAGACGTATAAATTCAGAAAAAACATGTGCTTACATAGATAAATTAGCTACAACAGGCTAAAACAGGAACCGAGAACTTAAGCAAGCAATGGATAAAATAAAAATTGTAATACGCAAGCAACCACAGGGGATAAGCAGCATTACATTAGCTAGAAGACAAACATCACTACAATGATGAATACGTGTAGTTGTGTTACATATTAGCAGCCCTCAAATAATTTGCCAAACTTACCATTTATAAATGGAACCCAACTCAACAATGGGATGGATTTTCCAAACTGCTGAGCCCACCACTCAGCACCTGACAAAGAAAACCATTCAGGCTCAATGTCACTGTCTCTGGCAGCAGATTTATATTCACACACATAATATAGAACCATCAGCATAGGTAGGGAAGTCAAGTGATAGAAGCGGTACCAACAATAGCTGTGAAGAAATGTATCATATATATCAACATAAGACCTTCTGTAGGTCCATTTATAGCCGGAAGAATGAGGGTATTGGTGAAATAGCTGCACAAGAAACGCCAAAAACAGATAAATTATTAAAAGCAAGCAATATAGCAACATGAGAGTAGCTCAAATGGGAAGGGCAGAATAAACTTGTTTGAAGCAAATATCTATGAAACAGTATAGATAACAGAAAAAACAGTGAAGCACAGAACAATCTTTGAAAAAGAAAAAAAACACTTTTAGCTGCTCTACATGAGCCGAGGAGACCTTAGGCTAATCCTATTAGTAAGCACCTATAGAAAGATAATAGGAAACATTTTCCTCATCTAGACTGCACGTTAACCAGAGAAAGCTTACTAGGAAGAACTAGAAAAGAAAGGAACACATACCATCAACAATAACTCCCAGAAAGAATTAAGGACATGTAAGTAGTATGTGAAAGTTGGAACAAACCCATCCCAAACCATGCTATTACCAGTGTCATAAATCAGTCAAAAATCCACTTACTGTTCCCAGGTAGCACAGTAAAAAGGGACTGCTGATATAACCCAGAACCAGAAAGTACTCCCACCACACATTGCAGTGCTTCCAAAGGCCAAGGCCTCAAACTGGAATAGAATACCAAGCATTAGTATCACAACACCTCACACACACACACACACACACACAAAAAAAAAAAAAGAAATCCAAATACATACCGCACATCCAAGAGCATCACATCCTGCAATTTTGTTGAGGCCGAGAAATAATTAAGATTTTTGTCAGGCGTCAGCACTAAGTAAATGAACAAAAGAATGGAAATGCAATAACAGAAGCCAGAGAATAAAGAATGATGAAAAGGGACAAGTCACCATGGTCAAAAAGTTCTCCCAACGGACTAGAAGAATTTGTTCTTCTAGCTTGTTTTCCATCAACAGCATCAAAAGTCTAGTGTGCATTTAAAAAAGACAAGAAATCATAAAAGTAGATTAGAAACTCTTGATAAACATCGATAACAAATAGAAAATTTGACAACGCAAAGAGTTTACATTAATTCAAGCTGTTCAAACAAGAAAACCAGTTATGTGTATCACCAATTCTTGAACTCATTTGGAGGGTGCTAAATCTATTTACTGAATCTCATAGGCTCCTAACATTCCCCAATTCTTTATATCAAACCATCTAACAAATCCTACAATAGAAATGATTTAGAATGTGATCACATTACCGACCCCCAAGCCAATAAGATGTCAAGATGTATAAGATAAAACTGAGCAGAGATATGAACTCTTGCATCCAGTCTTATATGTTGCAGTTCCCAACCAAAGACATGAAAATTAGAGGCACTAGGAACCAATTAAATAGAGTGCATACAGATACTTGAGCTTACTTGGTATAAGAAGAGCAATAATCCGTGGGCAAAATGAACCCATCTAGGAGGAGGTGAATCCAGTTGAGGTGAATATATCTGCAGAAGAAATTTGATGGAATCAAGGCAGGAAGAAGTAATTATCTATAAACAAGTGATGGTCAAGACACGATTTCCTGAGTCAGCATGATGGCAGAGTACCAATCTCCCATAAGTCTCTGGAGCAATTTCATAATATAAGAGAAAAATCATTAAACTGACAGTCATTTCATTTAAATATGATGAGTAATGGACATGTGGCCAACTTGTTTATTAAAGGTTGACGAAGGCCAGAGAGGACAAATATGAAGAATCATTCTCTCGTTCATAGAACTATGATGATCTCTTTCTTGTGGGAGGTCGGAGGATGAAATACAAACCCTACCATAGCTCTAATACTAACTGGACATTATGTTTATTATGATTGTATACACTAAATTGGTTCGTTCTCTAAATAACTATCCATGTAATTCATAAGTCTGCTTGTCAACACTACATTTGTAAACCATGTTAGAACTGTCACTCTTTCAAATGCCACTACACCTGCAAACTTCAGAACCCACTCACCATAAACCAAACAATAGGACAACAAAGGTAAGTATGAAATCCAACCGTACAACATAGTAGACTGAGCCCTCAGGTTACAACCAAATGTCAGTACCTTATCAAAATTTATTTTCAATTGTATCAAGCACCCTAAGTTAATAACTCGTAATTGAACAAACTAAAGATCTCATCTGAAAGTACAGAAAAGAAATTACAAAGGACAGAGATGACATCAGAACTGGGGTAAAGACTTTATTGGATACTGTTGACATTTAAGTAAAGAGCCAAAAAAAATTGTCGAAATGAAAAACATTATTCCATATAAAGGCTCCATGAATACTACTGACCAATCCTCCAGTATTTCAAGACAAACTATATTACCAAGGGAAACAGTAAGATGGATGAAAAGTGCATTTGCAAATAGTACGGGTACCCAACTCAGAGAGAAAAAAAAAATATACAGAATTCAAAACACAACTACCATTATTTTATAACAGTTTGAACTTTAAGATTGAAGAATCAGTTGCTATTATGATGATAAGTTTCTTGACACAGCCTCAACACGTGTGTGTATGTGTGCATGTGAGAGAGAGAGAGAGAGAGAGCACTCACATATCCAAGCAATGCAGAAGTAACCAAAAACATTGATCCAGTAAGTGTAATCTGTGAAGAGATTAAATACAGCAGAACTCATCAGCCAATAAGCTTAGGAAAATATAAACAATTACAATTAATACTCAAAATTCTATAAGATAGTATTCCGAAGACAATTACCATGTTAGGTCTGGAAATGCACAGTCCATGCACAAAAAGGAATCAAAAGGGAATTAGTAACCATTAAAGGTAGTCAGTAGAAACAGATACAAAATATCACCTAGAAAACGCATCATGAGAAAAAACCATGTTGCCATAGCATTTAAAACTGTCTCCACTCAAATTTAAGACCACATAATGACATTCTAATTTTATATCGGATCCAGTATCAATAGAAGGTGTCTTTTTACGTAATTACTTGCAATTGAATACTAGCAATACAGTATTTCCTTATCACGCACTAAAACAAATCAAGAATGTCAACTAATTTTGTCAACAAAAACTTTGGACACAGGAAACCACCAGGTTATAGTGAAGAAACCTTAATTAATTAACATTCTCAACCGATTACCAAACAAACTAATAGTTGCATCCCAGTTACTAAGCAAAGTTTCCAAAACACAAGATTGCGCAAAATGCAGTTCAACGGAGCTCAAACAAGAGGGATGGCTGACATTTAATGTTATCACGATCACGATTTCATGCTTGGAACTGCGAAACAGTCATTTTGCTTTCAACAGTCAACACACGTGCAACTGATAACTCTTAAATCCCCTAAAATCTATGAATGTTTTCAAAGATTTAACGTGCCGACTTGTCACAGTTTATCATTTTCGCAGAAGAACTTCACAACCAAATTTGTTCGCAAAAGTTCACATTTTTGGCCAAATCCAACAATATTCAGTTCAAATCTTAGGACCTTTGAAGCAAAGTGTAGCCTTTTGCACCCTGTGGGCATTCATATAATTTCAGATTTTTTCAATAATATATCCCCAAATCATCCAACCGAACAATGATAGCTCAATATACAGAAACACAACTCAAAAAAAACAAACACATGATATATATTCAAGAAAACGTAAATTTAAAAAAAAAAAAAAAAAACATTCAGCAAACTACGAAAGACAGCATCCAAATATGGTCAAACAGAAAAAAGAATTACACTTACGGCATCCAAAGAGGGAAGAAATTAACACAGCGAGTCCAGAAGGGCTGCAACACATATTTGGCTAATACCGAATTATCCACTCCACTATACTTGTGCCTATGCAATGCCGCAACGCCATGCGCTCCAATGTATCCCATTCTTTTCTTCCTTCTTCCCTCTCTACGGATGATAAATAAGCGATTCCTCTAACAAAAACTCTCCAATCTATAGAAAAAAAATCTAACCAAAACCAACCGACAAGTGAGAAAAAGCTGCAGATCGAAAACCGAAACTTGCAAATATATGCACATACACAATTTACACACTGCAAAAATTCACACATTTAGGCATGTGTATTTTGTAAAATGATCCCTTATCATATAAAAAAAATAAGGAAATAGAGTTTTCGTTTTTAGGTTTAAGAGACAAATTAAAGAGAAAATGAGAAAGAAAAAAAAATGGAAATTCACCTGAGTTGCAGAGAGTGGAGCGAAGAGAGAGAGGAAAGAGATCCGAAAAAGCGAAGAGGAAAAAGAAAGAAAGAAAAGCTATATTTATATATATGTGGTTTCAGTTTTCACTCCCGCCCTCTTACGAAAAGCGTACATAAGGTGGAGAAAAAGTGATTTGAGGAAAGCGCTTTTTTTAGTACAATATGGATATGGGAAACATACTCAAATAGAATTGAACCCAGATTTGATATCGTACCACAAACTTTTATCATTGACACACAAGGTTGATCTGCGATTTTTCTTTGTTTAGTAGATAAAAAATTGGAGATACATATAAAAAATAACCACTATATATTCGTTTGCTTTTTCTTATTGAATTGACTATTTATTGAATTTTAAAAATCACAAATATTTTAAGTGAATAGATTATTGTACTTAGATACTAATTATTGAATTCAGGACCCCTTTTTTGTGGGATAGTTATGTTGGGAATTTATCACATGCGATATTATATTTGGGAAATAAACTAGAAAATTTACTTGGATTTCAGAAAATTGAAATGCAAAAAGTACAGAAATATAGACCGAGGCTAGAGTTGCACTCTATGTCTTTAAGACGAGTTGCCCCGCTACGGTGCCCACGGTTGAATAGCAAACGTCTCCCAAGATACAATGGTCTCATCTTGCTGTAGTAGCACTCCAAACAACAAGAGACGGCGAACTTCGAATGTTTTGTACTCTCTTTTTTTTATTGGAAAAGTTTGACAGAAAATATGCTTATGAATGTATGCTAAAATGTTTATCAACAATCTGCAGATTCTTGGGATATATATAGATTACCAAAAGTCATAAGTGAAACAACACAACCGTTCGAACAAACATGTCTATTAATCCGAACAGACACGTCCATTGGTTTCAAACGAAACAACATAACTATTCGGATAAACCTTTCCAATCCGAATAGTTTCAAATGAACAGTCACCTTTTGGCAACAATGTCTCATTCACCAAGAAATATTTAAAATATTTCCAACAAGTTACACATCAAGTGATCAAGATTTAATTAATTAATTATTTCCTTTTTATCCATATTTCATTGAATTTTAAATTACAACACATGTTTAACAAGAAATAATGCATTGTGTTTTTAAACACCAAAGAAAAGTACCTAACGGCTTTGTTTTCATCGAATAATCTCATTGTATGTATCCTAATAATTAACAACAAAAAAACTAGATTTTTCAATATTGAACATTCCTTCTAAATTATAGTAAACTTGTGTAGGTGATATTTGTTGGCCCCTACCTATCTTTTTCCATGGAAATTGACATGAAATCAAAATAGATGGTCAAATTTTTTTATTCTTTGACTTTTGATTACCACTAAGCTATATAGGAAATGTACACATCAAATTGCTTTATTATTTAGAGCTTTTCATAGAGGAAACGTACTACCCAGAAGTATTAAGGCTGCGATTGGATGTGGAAGAAATTCCATTTTTATTTGGAGAATTTTTTTGACCAAAACGCGATTGTTTATGAAAATTTTCAAAAATATTATATTCTCTTACTTTTACTTTTTTTTTCATTTTTTTCTTACCAATCACATCTACACATTTTTTCACAAAAAACTAATCATTATTACACATTCTCCCACAAATTTCACTATTCACTCACTCACACATTTCTAACTATCATTCATATCCAATTATTATTTTACTATTTTTAAATCAAATCAACTTTCATCATTACTTTTTCATCTCACATCCAATCACACTCTCAAAATCATATTTTTTTTCTTCCAAAATTATTTTTACCACTATTCTCTAGCAAGATGAAAATTTTCAAAATGAAAGCATATTCAATCGCGCTCTTAATGTTTTTATTTTCAATCCGTTTCTCTTTCTCTTGCTCAGTGTTTGATTTGGCAGTTGGGGGGACACGCGATATCTCCTATTTTTTCCGGTATTTCATCTGGTGTTTTAATTGATCACCAAGTGAATATCACGAGTATAAGATGAAGTAAATATTGTACACGTAACGTTAATCTGATGTCATTAGTGGAGATCCAGATTAGTTGAGGCCTTGAGGGACTCTTGTCGGGTTTTCAGGATCTAATTTATATGTTGCAGCTCCTCGGTGCTTCACTCAACTTATTTGTGTTGTAGGTCGAATTAATCCTCTCTACTTGATATAAGTAAAAGTAGAAATAGCGACCCTAATTAGGAGATTTGCAACATCAGAATCAAACTTAATTACTCAAAACCCACACTAGAACAAATCAACCCAGCTAAGAAATAACTTCTTGAGTAAGATATATAGTCGAGGTTCCACTTATCTTCCTACTCAAAATATAGTTAGAAACATAATTAAAACAAGTGTCCTACAAAATAAAAAAGAAAATGGAAGGCAAATGCGATACAGCTGACAAGGCAAATTCTTCTTTATGCAAGTCCAATTTTCAATGTACAATTGACTAACCCACAAGTTAATTTATTCAAATTAAAAGGTTTCTTGGGAAAAGAGATTTGGGATATGGGTTTACCCAATATAGTTCAAATCTTCTGAAATTTGTTGTTTATTTTTCTGTCTGGTGCCCCATGTTGCAACTTGCACATGTAATGGGCACTATATATATAATATAAGTGTTGTTATTACAACTTTTTTGTAATTTTCAAAAGTTGTATATTCATGTCGGCATGCATGCACACACAATTATGTGCATCTATCCTCATATATATGACTCTCCCCAACTTGCATTAATTTTTTCAAGTTTACATTATTACATGAAATCAATCAAGATTCAAGTTGTGGGGTGGAGGTCAGGGGTTCAAATCCCTGCTCCATCAAATTGTTTGTGGGGTGGAGTCGGGGTTCATATCCTGCTCCATCAAATTGCTTAGGGGTATATGCGGTGGTGAAGATTTGGTGGGAACTCATCTTGAATAGCATCCGTGTGGGTTCGATTCGGGAGAGATCGTTATTAGTAGATTGGGGTCGAACATAATTGTTCTCTTTTCAAGTTTACAACTGGCAAGTGCTAGTTTACTCTTGGCGGCAATGAATCAGTTTAAAAAAAAATCAAGATTCAAGAGCCTAGGCTTCCCAGGACCCCTCCCTACTAAATTCATTAATTTTGACTTTCATGATTTAATCAATACAAAGTTGAACACATTTATTTGTACATATGGATATAGCATTTAATTAGCCTATGGCAATTTTTTTCATAAGTATTTAATTATACTGTTTGAATGGCATAGGAACCAATAACAACTAATTAAGTACTCACTGTATATAAATATTAAAAAATATTATTAACAACAATACATTTATCATATACTAGCGCTCCACCCGTGCGATGCACGATTTATATATTAAGTAATGATAATTTTAATTCAATTAGTCTTGTATTTGAAGGCGTCAATGACATTATTGCAATGAAAACTTTCTAACCGAGGTTGCCCCAGTTAAAAACTCATCCTTTGAAAATTAATACAGGAGATCACAATAAATATTCAATTAAATTATATGTCAAAATCACTATACCATTTCTAATATTTGACAACAAAAGAGGGTTAATGGATGTAATGTGCTTTTCATAGAAGATTCAACAATACATAGTTCAGATAAACGATCTCCGATACAATCATTTATGAATAATAAAATAGAGATGTTACAAAAATTCAAACAAATAAAAATAAAAAATACATATGTAAATATAGAGGAAATTTTTAATTTTTATCCATTTTATTAAAAAAAGTTATATGTACTTAAAATTAAGGCACAAATATTACATTATTGCAAAGAAAAATAAAAAGATGAAGCCCCAAATGTTGGATATGTAGTTCAAGCCCAATTGGACAATGTAAAATTATGAAAAACATTACATTTGGATCGGATAAATCGGCTGAGTTGACAATTTGTTCACAATGGCCTAAACCCATTATTTTATCATATGAAGCCAACTTCAATATTTATTTAAAAAACAAAATGTAAAGACTACATTAAGATTGAAATCTAATCTGTCATTTTCTCACTTTTCCTCACGCACACACACGCCACTTCACATAAAAATCACACATTTGCACAAAAAAAAAAATAAAAAATTCCTGTACAATCAAACGGACACACTCTAACTTAGGGATGCCAATGGAGCGGGTTTGGCTAAATTTGAGAACCGCCCCACTAAGAAAAATCTGAACTCACGCCGACAAACCCAAACGACCTTGTAGATTAGTTAAATTTTTTCAACTCCCCATCTTTTGTGTTGCATGATTCATGAATCCTTGATATATCCATACACAGAAATATTAATTAATTAAAACAATCAGTGATAGTTTAATTTATTATTTAGGTCTTATTTGAAAAATAAAAGCAAGTATGCTACCAGAATGAAATTCACGTACCTCCAAATCGCGAAATATGCACTCTAAACTATAGGCACTTGACTTATCCGCAAATGACTGCAAACTGTAAACCTGGACTAAGTGTAACTTCATTGCTTATTCAACTTTGCTAGCATTTATATCCTTAACTCAGCTGCATAAGGGCACCATTTGATGAATGTTGTTTATGTCGAATTTGGAACAAATGGGGGATGTATTCAGAGTAGTTTAAATTTTAGGTTTGCCATTTGTTAAGTTTTTAAGTCGTTAATGGTGCTACATACAAATTGAGATATTAATGGTTTATTTATAGTAACTGTACAATTAAATTTAATGCAGTAGTTAGACTTGTATGAGAATAATGCAGTACTTATTCCAATGGCTCAATTAGTAGCCGGCTTAATTCAAGGCACTTCATTGTAACAGATTTTTATTTATTTAAATTAATTGGTTTTGTTGATTTTAATTTATGCATAGTGCATTAAAGATGTATGGTAATTCCAATGAAGCTATATTCATATATTTATTAATGTTCTGAATTTCTTGATTACTTCAAGTGCAACTAAACTAATACACTTTTATTGTAACATATTTATATTTAATAAAATTAATGATTGTTATTGTTCTTATTTTATTTACAATTCATTCTGGATGTATGATAAATAAAATTAAATTATATATAAATGTGGAATAGTCATTACTTCAACCAATAAATTAAATATTAATATAGTCAAAAATCAAAATTAAAGGACTATTACGCAAATGATATACATAATTATTTTTTTAATATTATTTAATTATACAGGTTTTGCATAAATAAAACAAAAAAAAAATCATGGCAATCACCAAAACCAATGTAAATTATGTAATTGTATATCAGCCGCCATTGCTATCTGATTAATAAAGAAGTTGCATTATTGAATATAAAATAACTATTTAATGCATCAAGTATTTTTATCAATAGGCCAACTAATATGAACGGACACGGCTGTAAACACTAAGTAATTTAATAAAAGAATAATCAGAACCATTTCCAAAAATAGAAACAGTGTTTTTGGCGGGATTTTTCTATAATTATCACTATTCTGTTTTTATATATATAGATAGATATATAGGGGAGGATACAATGAGACCACATATTATAGTGAGACAGTGTGGACTCATCTCAACCCTCCATTATCTATATCAATGGCTAAGATAAATAGGGTTTAAAATTACATTAAATATTTAATTAAAGCAAAATAAGGGTAGAATTGTCAAATTAACCAAGTGGGGGACCATCTAAATATGAAACCAGTTATTATGAGAGAGAAAATCACGTGGGGAGAGAGAAAATTGCACTGGAGAGAGAAAATCACGCATGTGCTCTGCCATGCAGTATAATGTACACTTATCATATAAAACCCTGAACACTATTTTATTGTATGTTTAACATAATTTTACTGCATATTAAAATGGTCAAACAAAAATATGTGGGGACCGTGAATCAAGGAATCTGTTATATATATATATATATATATATATATAGAGAGAGAGAGAGAGAGAGAGAGAGAATCACGTTCATTAACATATGAGGAACATGGATTAAGTAAATCAGTTGTAGAGAGAGATAAAACCACGCTCATTATTATATTTAACATATATTTAATGTATATTTAACACTATTATGTTGTATATTTAACATATTTGTACTGCATATTACAATTGTCAAACAAAAATATAAGTATACAACAAAACACATATAAGTGTACAACAAAACATATATAAGTATACATCGAAAAAAATAAGTATACAACAACATAAATACATACATAAAAAATTAACTACTTATACATCAAAACACATCTAAGTATACATCGAAAAACATATAAGTGTACAATAATCCATTCATATCATCATCGTCTTCTTCACCAATCCTCCATCTACACCACTCCATCAACCAGAAACAGAAGTCAATAGCCTCTTTATTAACAGCTGCACCACATCTAGGATTGATGATTCTGGTTGTTGTTGTTTAAGAAGGATATGGAATCCCCTCGAATCGCTCGTGGACGACGCGCCCTCCAACTCTCCACCGTCTCCAACGGTTCCCAGTACGATCGTATCGCCGGCGTCTGGTTCGCCGGGGCTGAGATCCTTTGCATCAGCACATGCCGTCAATTTCTGTGTTATGCCATGCAGTATGTTGTACACTTATCATATATTTGATGTATACTTAGCACTATTTTACTGTATGTTTAACATAATTTTACTGCATATTAAAATGGTCAAACAAAAATATGCGGGGACCGTGAATCAAGGAATCTGTTATATATAGAGAGAGAATCACGTTCATTAACATGTGGGGAACATGGATTAAGTAAATCAGTTGTAGAGAGAGAGAAAATCACGCTCATTATTATATTTAACATATATTTAATGTATATTTAACACTATTATGTTGTATATTTAACATATTTGTACTGCATATTACAATTTTCAAACAAAAATATAAGTATACAACAAAACACATATAAGTGTACAGCAAAACATATATAAGTATACAGCGAAAAAAATAAGTATACAACAACATAAATATATACATGAAAAATTAACTACTTATACATCAAAACACATCTAAGTATACATCGAAAAACATATAAGTGTACAGTAATCCATTCATATCATCATCGTCTTCTTCACCAATCCTCCATCTGTTTGATAAATGGTTTTATCATGATTTTGATGATTTTGTTTTTTATACCAAAACAATGTTTTTAAAGGTTGTCTAAATACTCCTAAATGATTTAAAATGGTTTTAATATTTTCCGGAGTATTTCTTCAAGTTTATTTTCGACAAAATTGGACAACACATTTAATGATTCTGTGTCAATGGGTTTCTTACACTGAAACTATGTTTCTAAATATTGTCTTAATACTCCCGATCGGTCTAAAATGTTTTTACTATTTTTCGGAGTATTTCTTGAAGTTTATATCGGACAACACTTTTGATGATTTTGTGTTAATGAGTTATTTCATTAAAACTATATTTCTAATGTTGTCCAAAATACTCCCGATCAATTTAAAATGTTTTACTAATTTTTCGAAGTATTTCTTGAGGTTTATTTTCGACAAAAATCGGACAACATTTCATTTCGGAGGTCGACCGGTCGACCAAGAAGGCGACCGGTACCTGGGAACGAGTTTCTTGAAACAGAACTCGCAGAACCCACAAAATAGGTCAGGATGACCGGTCAACCAAGGGGGCGACCGGTCGCACCCATGGGCGACCGGTCGACCACCCCTAGGACCGGTCACCCGGTTGAAATTTTGTTGCGTTCTTTTCAAATCTTATTTGTCTTGTGCCAATCGTCCCCTCAAGTTTGATAAATGACAAAATTTAACCGTTGTGCAACAGACAACTTTTTCCTAAATTGTGGGATTGATTTTTAACAGCTATAATCTTGATTTTAATTGTAATTTTTTTGTAGATATCTGATTCCACGAGGAGCCTATCAATGATCAATCATCTCCTATAAATATAGGAAGATTTGAAGCACAACAATAAGAGAGAACAATACAACACAACAAGATATACTCAAGCAAACACTTGGTCTTATATTTTATTCTTGTTGTAATTTGCATATCTTATCACTTTCACATTCTTGAGGTCTAGGTTATTCTTGATTACATTTGCACTCAATTGTATAATTCATTATCGAGTTGTAATCTTGAATTTTTTGGTTATCATTCAACACATGATATCCTTGTGAGTGTTCTTGTGGTAAGAACACACTTGGGTGATCTAGGTGTTAGGTGTGAGAAGATTGTGGTAATCTTCTTGTTGAGGTGTTGAAGAATTTGGTATTCTTCAAGGTTGAAGATTGTGGTAATCTTCACAAGGTGCCGTTGGAGATTGTGGTAATCTTCAAGTCTAGTGATAATAATTTTTTTAAAATATGGTTCATTATAATCGAACTATATATATTTGAGATTCGATATATTTTTCTAAGGGATTGCGTTTCTAAAACGAAAAATTGAGATGTGTTTAATTTCGTCTCAAGGATAACTCACGGATTTTTTTAATCGTTTACCGCCGAGTATTCTACCTCATTTCAAGCTTGATTATGACATAATGTATATTGAATGATGTCTATGTTTGCATTTTGCACGTTTTTAAAACTTAGGGGCGAAAAATCGAATTTTTGGATCAAATTTTGGAATTTCAAAACAGGACGGTAACAGTGGGCTACCAGGGTCTGGGCCGACGGCCGCCCACCTGCTCGACCTGGCCGCCCATACTGGACCTGGCCGCTCTAAGAGATTTTTTTGGTTAAAATCTGTTTTGTTTCCAGACTTTTGCCATTTTGGTGTTTTTCTTCTCTATTTCGACCCCTTTGACATTTTCACACACAATTCACTTCAAATGTGTTTTATTGCATAAAATTCATATTTTGGTGATTATCTAGCTCGAATATCATCATCATTGCTCGTCTTCACCGATTAAATGGTAAGAATTCTACTCCCTTATCTCAATTGGGTTGAACCCTTGAGAACTTGGCTTATATGTGTATCTCTTGATACAATTCTTATATATTTGTGTTGAGCATAATGATTGTTGATGAATGATATTTAAAAAATTGCTTTTGGTGATAAAAAAACTTGGCTTGATTACATTTACAAGGGCTTTATATATCATCTTCAATTTTTGACGCCCGCCAAGTGTTCGGTAAAACGTTTCAATGAAAACAATTCATCACCTACATGATTCTCTCGATTTCAAAAGTCTTATATATTTATATAGATCATGTTTTGCAAATCAAATGAGTTTTCATAAGCTTCTACAAGTCGTATGATCGACTTTTCCCTCCTATTTGGTTTATAAGCTTCAATGTTCATATAGCTCGATACATCGGTTTAGTTGCGCACTTTGATATGAATATATGATGTTTTTATCGTGCTAGCATTATTTTTGATGATTCCAAAGGGGGAGAAACATGTTATAAGCTTATTAGTTAAAATAAGCTCGAGAAAGAAGCTATAAGTTGTGGCTATTAAAAGCCATAAGTTGTGGATTATACTTAGTCCATTTGGTGTATTATGGACTCATATTCACGTAAATGATGGTTTGTTGACAGGGGGAGCTTATAAGCTTTTGATACTTAAGCTCAAGTTGTAAAAGCTGAGCTTTTAGCTTTTGGTTGATACTTCTATATTACTCTTGTTATGCATATTGATAGGGGGAGCTTTTGCAAAAATGTTTTTGAAAATCTATACTCCCATCCTTATGATTATATTGAGTGGAATGTTGTCGCTCACAACGGATAGTTCTTTTTAACCGGTAAAATTGTTTTGTTTTCAAAATCGACCTCGTTAAAATTGTTTTGGTTTGTAATCATCAAAAAGGGGGAGATTGTTTGATAAATGGTTTTATCATGATTTTGATGATTTTGTTTTTTTATACCAAAACAATATTTTTAAAGGTTGTCCAAATACTCCTAAATGATTTAAAATAGTTTTAATATTTTCCGGAGTATTTCTTCAAGTTTATTTTCGACAAAATTGGACAACACATTTAATGATTATGTGTCAATGGGTTTCTTACATTGAAACTATGTTTCTAAATGTTGTCTTAATACTCCCGATCGGTCTAAAATGTTTTTACTATTTTTCGGAGTATTTCTTGAAGTTTATATCGGACAACACTTTTGATGATTTTGTGTTAATGAGTTATTTCATTAAAACTATATTTCTAATGTTGTCCAAAATACTCCCGATCGGTTTAAAATGTTTACTAATTTTTCGGAGTATTTCTTGAGGTTTATTTTCGACAAAAATCGGACAACATTTCATTTCGGAGGTCGACCAGTCGACCAAGAAGGCTACCGGTACCTGGGAACGAGTTTCTTGAAACAGAACTCGCAGAACCCACAAAACAAGTCGGGGTGGTGGTCAGCAAGGGGCGACGGGTCGCACCCATGGGCGACCGATCGACCACCCCTAGGACCGGTCACCCTGTTGAAATTTTGTTGCGTTCTTTTCAAATCTTATTTGTCTTGTGACGGCCGCCCTCAAGTTTGACAAAGAAAATTCTAACCATTGTGCAATGACAACTTTTTCCTAAATTGTGGGATTGATTTCTAATGACTATAATCTTGATTTTAATTGCAATTTTTTGTAGATATCGATTCCAAGAGAGGAGCTATCAATGATCAATCATCTCTTATAAATAGAGGAAGATTTGAAGCACAACAATAAGAGAGAACAACACAACACAACAAGATATACTCAAGCAAACATTTGGTCTTATATTATCATTATTCTTGTTGTAATTTGTCTAGCTTATCACTTTCACATTCTTGAGGTCTAGGATATTCTTGATTACACTTGCACTCAATTGTATAATTCATTATCGAGTTGTAATCTTGAATTTTTTGGTTATCATTTAACACAGATATCCTTGTGAGTGTTCTTGTGGTAAGAAGAACACACTTAGGTGATCTAGGTGTTAGGTGTGAGAAGATTGTAGTAATCTTCTGGTTGAGGTGTTGAAGAATTTTGTATTCTTCAAGGTTGAAGATTGTGGTAATCTTCACAAGGTGCCGTTGGAGATTGTGGTAATCTTCAAGAGAGTTTGTGGTAATCTCAAAGGTGGTGTTGAAGAAGAGTGTGGTGCTCTTCAAGGTGTTGTTGTAAGTTGGAGTTGTATTAATTTTGGTTATTAATAAAATTCTTTTTCTTTTTTGAAACCCATCCCGGATATACTGGGGTGGTAGAGCACGTAGTCCCTAGGTGGGGTGAAGCTCTATAAATCGATGCGTGTTGTTTACATTCCGCACCTTTATTATTGTCTTGGCTTATTTTGTTCGAAAAAGAGGGCATAATCGAAAAGATGGAGATAATCTATTCACCTCCCCTCTAGATTATCGTAGCCGCTTGGACTTACACCATCTACACCACTCCATCAACCAGAAACAGAAGTCAATAGCCTCTTTATTAACAACTACACCACATCTAGGATTAATGATTCCGGTTGTTGTTGTTTAAGAAGGATATGGAATCCCCGTAACTGCTCGTGGACGCACGCCGTCCTCCAACTCTCCACCTTCTCCAACGGTTCCCAATACGATCGTATCGCCAGCGTGTGGTTCGCCGCGGCTGAGATCCTCCGCACCAGCACATGCCGTCAATTTCCCATTATCTCAGTTTCCCCCCAATCGAAAGTCAACAAAATTGAGAATTTCCATGGAATTGAACGAGAATCTGGTAGATTTGATTATCCCTCTATCTGCAAGTGGATAGGAGGGATTTTGGTTCAACATTAAGAGCGAATTGAACGGGATTTGGGGGACCACATAATTGTGGGTGAAAACTAAATGACCAATCTGTCCTTTTCAGGTTTAAAATAAATTGAAAATGATTATTAAATTGAGTAAATATCAACCATCTAAAATTATAGATTTGTGGTCAGGATTAGTCCATACTGTCTCACTCTAATTATCTGGTCTTATTTGATCCTATTCCATATATAAAATAAAATAATATCACAGAAATGGAATCCACATCGAACAATATCAATTTGGAAGTAGGGGTGGCCAAATGGAACCAAAATCGGGTTTCAAATCGGAACTGGAACCGTGGTCAACAGTTCCTAAACCTAACCATGGTCAACGGTTCCAAAACTAGAACCGGAACCGTGTAGGTTGGTTTCGGTTCCGGTTCCTAGGTCTCAAAAATCGTGGAACCGGCGGTTTTAACCGTCGATGGAACCGTTTTTTTCTAAGGTTAAAACCAACAATTTTGTTTTGGTAATACATGCTAGAAGAAATGTTAATGTTTATTATGATATATTATTTTCGTAAATACATGAGACACGTTTTAGACCAAATGTTGTAAGCGAACTGTGTGAACTTTGATTCTTCTCTATACTCTAATAGCATATATAAATAGTTTGATATTATTATTATTAAGTATAAAACTTTATTGAATATTAAGTCCACGTCTTTCTTATTTTACTTTTTTTAACTGAAATTGATAAACTATTTTAAGAAATCAAAAAATTATCAAAAGATAAACAAACGAGTCCATTAAAAATGAAACCGGAACCGTAGAGGAACCGGGTTCTGAACCGGATGGGAACTATCGGTTCCGGTTTTGGAACCGGAACCGTGAGGCAATGGTTCTAGTTTTGGTTTCTCCAAAATGAGGAACTGGAACCGGCAGTTCCAGAACCGTGGCCACCCTATTTGGAAGTAGTTTGAATTTAAGTTCGCTTCACTACCATGCATATTCAACAATCGGATTTGGATCTGGTGAGTCCACATGAGTTATGTGAGTATGTGAGACCAAATTTGGAGCATTAGATTATTTTTTAAACGGTATAGATTAAACAGTTTTTATCATTTTTTAATGGTTAATTTATTGGACAAAAGGAATTTTTGGTAAATCCATCTTATACCAGTTATTAGGAAAGAAGTTATATTTGGTAGTGGCTACAATTAAGGGATCAGTTTCAACCGTGATTCTCTTCCAAATCTCCCCAATTAGATAACTGAAAAAGCTCAAAGTCTTCTTACTAAAAAAACTCCATCTCGGTCAAAAATCAGAAGAAGGTCGGTCTTCGGTTGGTCTGAACGGCGCCATCTCCGACGTCACCATCTCTTTTGAGTCTTCTTCACCGTGTCGACACCCGCACTGTGGAAAAATGTTTTTTTTTGTTTTCTTCTTCGTTTAGAATTTTCTTCGAGAATTTTTAGATTAAGCCTTTTGTGGTTTCTGTTTTCATTGTGATTTCTATGATAAATAATCATAATCCATACATGGCTAAATATTCAAAGAGGTAATCATAATCCATACATTCAGTTTTCATTGTGAATTTTTAGAGAATTTTTTGATTTGTGTGATATTAGATGTGAGCAAGCACATCTAATATTGCTTATATAGGTTCTTTGAATTCACATATAATTTTCGAAATTGTGATTATCTCTTTGAATTCACATCTAATTTGTTGACATCTAATATCACACAAATTCACAGATTACATTGTGATTACCTCACCGTGATTGAAAAAAAATCGAAATTGTGATTACCTCTTTGAATGATCGAATGATGTGCTTGCTTATTGATTTTTCGAATATTGCTTATCTATGTTTTTCTCACTGCTTAGGTTGGCTCTGTTTACCGTTTTTAAGTTAATAGAGTTTTTAATTGAAAAATAAATTGGAGAAATAGGGACTAATTAGAAGGGTTTGTTTTAATTGAAAAAACAAAAGTGGGAAAATAGGTTAGGATTGCTACGTTTTTTATGTACTGGAAACTGCTTATTGAGGATTTTAGCAATGCTTATTCAAGTTTATTTAATTGCTTATGTATGCTTTATATTATGCTTAAAATAATTGGTGAAACATGGGTTAAATATGTTTGCCCTTTCTCTTATATTCACTGCTTATATATGGTTTTTACTGCTTATGTATGCTTTATATTTTGCTTATATTAATTGGTGAAAATATGGTTAAAGTTGGATTAGTCTTTTTTTTAATATTTTAAACATGTTTTTTGACTGTTCATTGATTCTTTTATTATGCTTATGTATGCTTGTTTTAATGCTCATGTATGCTTTATATTCTGCTTATTTTATCATATAGTTGACTGGTGCTTTTTTTTTTTTTTTTTTTTGATAGATTTTGGTTTGAAAATGGCAAAAGATAGTAGGAAAAGGAAGGCTGCAAGGAAATATGGAAATGCAATTTGTTTGGATGATATGAATGAGCATAGGGAGTTGAATTTGGGAGAGGCGAAGAAGTTTCTTGGAACGACGTGGGATCATAACAAAACGATTATGTTTTTTTTTTTATCAACTGGTTGAATATTGTAGTATTTTTTTTTGAATTTATATTTATGGTTAGTTTTGAGTACTTGGCGTACATGTTTAGTTTGCTATAGGAATGTTTTGAGTTAGGTGTGTATTTTCTTTGATGAATGTTCAGTTTTTGGGTATAACATACATTGTGTTATTCATGGTTGAGTACATGGACAACTTTTTTTTTTGTTTGGTATCATGACAAATTTGACCAAAAAGCAATAAAACAAGCATACATAAGCAATACTTAATACGTCAATAAACAGTAAAACATATGGACTAAATAAGCAATTTGCTTGATTGCTGAACAATTTGCTCAAAAAAGCAGTAAAACAAGCTTATATAAGCAGTATCTAATGCGTCAACAAGCAGTAAAATATGTGGACTAAAATAAGCAATTTGTTTGATTCCTGAACAATTTGCTAAAAAAGCATTTAAACAAACACACATAAGCGATTACCTGTCGTCGATAAGCGCCCACAAATTGTTCTCCTTAAATCCGGACACACATTAGTGGTGTTCCAAATGCAACAATTACTCGTTAGACAAGCATTATGAGTATATTATATAAGCACATCATTTTTTTGCATAACATCACAGTTTCTATTTAGCAAATTATATTTAATGTGAGAACGCAAAATACAGTAAATAAATAAGCAACATTTTCCATATTCACAAGCAATTGTTTATGCACAACTAAGCAACATTCTAAACAATCGCGGATAATCGCTCTATTGTGGATAATCGCTCCTATTTTCATGAGATTTAATTGATTTATCAAGATTAATATCATGATCCGTAAATAAGATAAAACTAATTATGGGTAACTGCTCCTATTTTCATGGGATTACTAGATTTAGTCAACCCATCTATTTTTTACATGGACTAATTTACCCATTTCGATTTTATTAAATATTTTATAAACATTAAACAGATTTTAGTACTAGCCATTGAATTAGGTAGATCTGTGGTCTAGATTTAGTCCTATGTACTCATATAATGCTTGGGTCCTATATAACCCTACCCCTTCAACAATCATAACTCTTGATAGGACACATGTCGTTTCTTGTTTATTTCAAATTAAATCCCACTATTCAAGTGTTGTTCATATGTTATTCTCCAAGTAAAATTATGTGTCATCTTTATACCGACTTAACTCTCAATGGCGCACGTAGTTCAACTCAAAAAAAACTCGAGATTCAAATTCAATACCTATAGAACACAGAATATCGACATAATAAAAAATATAATTTTTTTCCAACCTATACTGACAAATCACCAATAATTTTAAATTTACCGACATAAATATTATAAGTATTTACCAACAATTTTAGATTTTGTTGGTAACTATTTACTTACAATGATTTTACCTATATTTTATAATTATCTTAATAATTACTTACATATTTTTATGTAGATAAATTGTTTTTTTCCTTGTAGTGCTTTAAAGTATCGAGGTTGATCTTTTTTTCTTAAAAAATTCTCAACTAGTGACCTAATTGTTGAGTGCGATAATCAAGCTTATTCAACCCCATGGGTTGTGCAGTGGCGAGGGTTGCGAACACCGAGGTCTCGAGGTTCGATTGATGACTTATGGAATTTTGGGGTTGGGTTTGCCTCTTCCCCTGTGAGAGATTAGACCATCAGGAAGGACGGATGTCATAATTCGAAAGAAGTGTGGGGTTTGTCTTTCTGTTGATGTGGGGATCTCGGATCGAAAAAAAAATCTAAGCATATTCATTATCCAAATTGGTAGGGTGAAATTGTTCAAGAATTAAAACTGTGGCCCAAAGGGCCATTAGGAACTGGACAACGGAAGATGAGCCCATATTGTTTCATGATTAATGTCTTCAATCCAAACCAAACTATCACTAAGGAGGCTTCTAAATCGGCCTGATGGGCCTCTCTTCTTCCAAATGGGAGGTGTCAAGTTGACAATTTTCTTGAAAATTATATAATGTTGATTACATTAAAAAACCAATACTAAATCTAAAAATATTTTAGACCACGAATATATATTAGTAATTTGATGTAAATATATGACATTTGATCTGTACTACATATACTAAATTGTATGACTTAATAATAGGATTACAAACGAGCCGAACTGAGCTAAACTGGATATATGACATTTAATCTTTACTACATATAAATTGCATGTTCAATGAAGAATTCGTCCGTAAAAACAAAGAGATGAAAAAAATCTAGCAAGCAATCATTGCCCAACTAATCCACTTTTGAGGATTTCCTTTTGCTCTTCTCTTGCATCAAAAGTCAAAATTTAAAGACAAAAACAAGGTGTCCAAAAATGTTCCAAAATTTATCAGAAAAATGAATGGACAACACATTGATAGTTTGGAACACAATCTAGACAATGACATTGGGAATCAAATGCGTTTTGTTTATGTTTCCAGGCCCCATTTCTAATTTTCAACTATTTATAGAAATGGATCTACGTCACTCATCAATCATTATTCTAATTTTTTTTATCAAAATATATATGTGGGACACTCCATTATTAACTTTATCTACTTAAAATATATCATATATATCTATGGGACCCACTAGCCTACAATATTATAAATATAATATTATATAATATATATTCAATTAAAATATTCAGTCACTATCAACTTTTCAAATTATTATATACATAAAATACTACCTCAAAACTACTCAACCAAACATAATCTCATTTCCAAACCTACATAAAACTCATTTTCATTCACTCATCCAAACATAATTCAAGTTTTCACACGAAAACCAATAAATTCTCAAAATTTATTTTCCAACACTAGAAACTAGAAATGATCCATGGAAACATAACCATACAAGTCTTTCCTTAGCTTTCTAGGACATTTTGGTCTTTTAATGAGTATAGGTACAAGAAAATACGTGTTATTAATGTTCTGCCAGAGTGTATGTACACTTAAGTGAGTGGATGACGCGCAGAATTTAAGTCGTATTTGGATAAATATCAAATATTTCATCTCCAAAAAATCGAAGTGACTTGAATAATGAATGTTATACCAAATGCACTACATCAAATGTAGCATCTACAGATACCACAAGAAAATACAACTCATACAAACAGGTCTCTGACTAAAATGGGATATTTTCAATGGCCCCACCAAAGTTGAGCATCTTATGCGATTTTGGTGGCAAAGGACAAAATCAAATCTTATATTTGTCTTTTATAATTGCCCATCATTAGGGACCAATTAGTACGTATGCACACCAATTAAATTTGATTTTCTTTTGAAAAAATTATATTTATATAAATAAAAAATCTTGATGACAAAAATATCACAACAAGTACAAGAATGTAAATTAAAATAGAAAACATTATATTGACATCGTAAATTTAAATTTATTTATAGGATATTGTTGTTAAATGACAACATATTGTGGTCAGCGAATGTTATTGAATGATTAAGAAATTTTCTAGATTTTATATATCGATTTAAAAAAAAAATATTCATGGCAAGAAATGGAGTATAAATTATAATGATAAGTCTGAAAAGTTGGTGCCAACAACTCTAGAATGTCACAATTTCTTGACACACAAACTTATTATTTAATTCCAAAATGAAGTGAAATCTTAGATTGTGATTAGATATGGAAGGAATTTCATTTTCGTTCCGCTGAAGGATTTTTTCCAACAAAATATGCAATTATTTATGAAAATTTTCAGAAAATATAGTATTCTCTCACTTTCACTTTTTCTCATTTTTTTCTCTTATCAATTACATCTACCCATTTTTTCACAAAAAAACTATCATTATTACATTCTCCCACAAATTTTACTATTCACTCACTCACACATTTCTAACTGTCAATCATATTCAATCATTATTTTACTATTTTTAAATCAAATCAACTTTCATCATTACTTTTTCATCTCACATCCAATCACTCTCAAAATTCATTTTTTTCTTTCAAAATTATTTTTACCACTATTATCTAGCAAAAAAAAATTCTAAATAAAAGCATATCCAATCGGACCCTAATTAGTTGGCTTAAAACCATCATTAAAATAAAAGACTGTTTTTTCTTATTAGCTAAATCCCTATATCAAACATAGTATTATAAATATAATGATCATTCTTTTCAGCCAAATGATTTCCAAGATTTTATCACAGCACCTAAAAGAATAATTCTGGTACAGATACAATGGGATGTTTGCAAAAACTTCTGATTTTAGAAGATGTGATTTATCGTAGTAAAAGTACAAGTAGTCGAGAACTAGAAGTTGGTGGTGTTTGAAAATAGAAGCATAAGTTGAAAATCAGAAGTTGTGAGTGTTTGGTGAAAAAATACTTATTTGTTTGTAAAAGTCAAACCAGAAGCAAAAACAGAAATCTAAAACATCTTTCACCCTACTTTTAGATTCTGATTAAATGAATCACAATCAGAAGTAGAAGTTGCTAGATACAAACAATACAAAGTGAATTTTTTCACCAAAAACTAAGAAGTGCTTTTTTTAGTGATTACAAACACCCCCAATATGTAAATCTGGCCCGCCTTCCGGATCGGACCGTCCCCACAAACCAACACGAGTCTTTCAGTAGCGCTTTGTCCTCACTCACGCGCACCCGAGAGCTTGAGCTTTCAGGGGTCACCCATCCCACGATTGCTCCGGCCAAACACGCTTAACAACCGGAGTTTTTATGAGATGAGCACCGAGAAAAGAAGATGCATCTTGTTGATATGAATAGTACCTATCAAATCATTTAAGTCTCCTTAAATCGTATAGTCACATACCTACACGATCTCGAGAATCTCCTCTTATTCGGGTGTGGGATGGGATTCATTCATGTTTCCCCTCCTTTTAAGCTTTGCCAGGAGCCGCTCTTGTCCGCGCCTTGACCAGCCGATCACTCCCCGCTCTCTTGATGAGTCACACTAATATATATGTGACCCATTATGAATAGGGTATAGGTCGCATAAATGAACAAGCCGCTCATAAGCAATTCGGAGCTCGATTCGATAAAAAGCTCGTTCGAGTTCGTTTAATGAGGCTCGTTAAGATAAATGAAGCAAACTCAAAATTAGAGATATTCGGTTCGTTAGCTCGTGAAGGACTCGTTAATAAGTTCGTGAATATGCTCGATAATAAGCTCGTATAAATTAAACTAATAATTCGACTTTAATTTTAATTTTTCATATTTTTACTTATGATAATATAAAAATATTTCAATATATTTTTTTTTAATAAAATTATAATTTTTAATAAATATATTATGCGTTTTAGATATATATAATTTTATTTTTGTAATAAATTGAAGAATAATTTAATTTATACTTAATATTTACTAAGCTCGTTTAGGCTCGATTAAGTTCGATAAAGTTCGTGAGCCATCAATATGTTCGATAAATTCGGGCTCGAGTTCGACTCGATCTAAACGAGCCAAACTCAAACACTCAAAAGCTCGGTTCGGTTCGGTTCGATTGCGACTTTGCTTTAGGGTGTGAACAATTTATTAAAATGGGAGGAAAAATGACAAAAAAAGATAAATAACATGTGTGCAAGATGATGTAATCATTGTACACGAGTGTAAGATTTTGATATTGGGTTGTTTGTTGAATATATTTTTGAAGATTATTTCTTTAAAATACCCCAAAATAAAATTTGAATGTTCAAGAAAACATTAAATAATTTATTGAAATGACTCCAAAGTCCAAATCTAGCTGTGGTCAAATGTTTTTGCCCCCTTAAAAACATAATAATAATATTAAAGAGAAATGAAGTGCAACAAAATATTGATAGGAAAAATGGCACTTTATCCTCGTAGTAAAGCTCCCTTGATCATCATAAATTCATAATCATAATTTCATAAAGAATGGACTAAAAAAAATCAAAAAAGGAAAAAGGCAAGAAAAATCCTAGAAATATTAGTCATAAGGGCAATACTTTCTTTTACCATATAAAGGGGCTTTCATCTCTCATGAGTAGGGATGACAATTTCGCCCCAACCCGCGGGTACCACTTGACCTTCACGTGACCGCGGCGGGGGTGGGGCGAGTTTGGGTATTACCCATTTTCCCTCGCAGTACGCACCACATCCCGCCCGCATAGAATTTTTATTTTTAAAATATATTTTAATATATAATTTGCATATATAATATATATTATAATATAATTTTTATCATTATAATAATTTTTATGTATTCTTATATTATATCTAACATTTATAAATTGGTAATAATAACTTTTGCAAATAATATTTTATAAATATATATATATTTTATTTTTTTTATATTTAATTTAATTTAAAATAGGGCATAACGAGTTAACCCGAGGCGACCGCGCGCCGCAACCCCAGGGGTTCTAGGCATGGGGCGGGTCCGAGGCTTCACCGACCTGTCGCCCTGTCTCCGACCCATTGCTATCCCTACTCACGAGTCACGAGAACTTCTCAAGGGCAAACAACAAAATCTCTTGAAAAGGAAAAATTCAAGATTAGAGAGTTGTTATAATAGATTTTTCTGTGAGTACTATTTTCCTTTTTGGTTTTATTTCTATAAATAAATTGAATTAGTGATTTATGCAAATTTAAAATTAAAATTGGCAAGAATTTTTCAAATTGAGTTTTTAGGACATCGCTAGAGATGTCGATAAGGGGGCCTCAAGGTCGACTCCTAGCCACCCTAAAAACCTAAGGGCGGGCACATATTTGAGGCCCTTATAAAGATAAGGGCTTTTTAGCCCGACCCTAATTGGCCTAGGGGCATGCAGGAGCTAGGGGAGGGTTGGCCTCAGGACTTTTTTTTTCCGATAACTTTTTGCATTTTATATATTTATATTCAAAATTTATGCTTGTAATAATATTAATCTATTATTTGATCACATTTATCAATTACCATTTATCTTAACAAATTATCAAATTTGATCTTTGATCTCATTTGTAATTTAGTCTTGCTAAATAACTTAGTAAATACAAAATTAAAGTTGGTATGTAATTGGTAATGATTATTTAATACGTTAATAATTATAAAGAACTAAAATATATTTGGTGTAGACGATGTGATTACTAAAATAAAAATGACAAATTTTGAATATTTTTATACAATTGGAATCTAAGAATTACATGGCACTATTTTTCTAAAATAAGAAATTCGCAAGTTAATTTTTCCATCGTGATGCAATGTTTTAATTTAGATTTTAATAACTTCATTAAAAATATATATAAAAAAGTCATAGTGGGCTTCATTTTCAGGCCACAGCCTACGGGGCTAGGACTAGCTTAGATTTTCAAGCCCTTATAAGTTCGGGCATTTTAGCTCTAGCCCTTAAGGGTTAGGGCCTCTTTAAGCGGCCTACTTATCGACATCTCTAACATCAGCTTGCTCAATTTTTTATTTTTAATAATTTCCAAATTTCGGTTGAGCTATTTTCTATTTCGAGTGTAGTAAAATTTAGCAGAATATTGACCAAAAATCCCAAGCACACGCGTCACGTGCCGTGCAGGTGCTGAACACACGTCATATACGCGTCTAAGTAACGCGTGGAATCGAAACCATTTATTATTCCAACCAGAAAACGAAGGAGCTCTATAAAATACTCAGAAATTTGTGCATATCCACTCTTCTCACATTCAATTCGAAAGCACGTCTTTGGGAGCTTTTCAAGGTGATCATCCTCTCTCTCCTTTATTTATCTACGCAAGTACAGTTAGATGAATTTTGTTTTAGTAATATTATTGCAAGGTAGAATACCAAGTGTATTTGATCGTTGAGTTTTTAATGTTTTTTTCATTTTAGGTATATAGATATGATCCATATGAGTATGATGCCTTTCTGAATCGAGAAAATATGTGTATGATTTGCTTGACTGCTTGTTTATTTGGTGGGTTGTAGAGTAATCCTTCAAGATCGATGGAAAATAGATTTCTGTTTTGTAAATTGGGAACTTTTATGAATTTCTTGGGATCGGTTGTATGTTGAATTTTACCATTAATGGATTTATTTATTTATTTTTGGAAATTGTGAACAGTTGGCGAGGGATAGACTTTTGTATATATGATTTTGCTGACTGTTCTGTTTAGGAAATCACATGAAACAGTGGTCAGGGTCATAAATTGCACAATACTAGATTACCTGTATTCTCTCTTTTGCACAATTCTATTATGGGTTGGCGAAGGGGAGTTTGCTGTTGGTTGAGATGTTCTATAGGAAGAAGTGTTTTTTTATACATAGCATGATCTGATGCATCTGTCTAATTGAAGTAATTTTAACTGTGGCAATGCATGTTTCTTGGCTATTTGTTCATCAAATGTGGACGTCAATGAATGGAACTAGATATGTATTTAATATTGATTTAGTTTAACCTACTTCTTTCAATGATTTGATGCAATTACTATGTACATATTCACTAATCAATGCTCTAGTCAAACGCCTTCCGTTTAAATCGTATTCATATTGCTTAATTTGCCTCGTCTTGTGGGTTCATGGTCTTTCAGGTAATATCATCGACTGAGGTTACAGAAAATGGGAGGTGGAAATGACAAGCATGATGAATCTGACAAAGGGTTTTTCTCTCATCTAGGCGGCCATTATCCTCCACATGGATATCCGCCTGGACAATACCCACCGGCACCTGGAGGTTACCCTCCGCAAGGGTATCCACCATCAGGATATCCCCCACAAGCAGGGTATCCTCCATCAGGATATCCTCCACAAGGAGGGTACCCGCCATCAGGATATCCTCCTCAAGGCTACCCCCCTGCTGGGTATCATCCTGGTTCATCTGGTCCACATCACTCAGGTGATGTTCGTAAACTTTCGTTTGTAACTTTTCATTTTCGTATGCTGTTTGCAAGAGTGGTTTAGTATGTACTTACATTCTTTAGATATGTTGTCTTTCATCACAAGATGAATTTGAAGAAAATCGTTACATTTTCTAAAGTAAGAAACTTAGGAGACAATACAGAGAGAAGGATATGATATTAATTGCCGTCTCAAGTGCATTTTTGAGGTGACTACTGGAAGGGGAAACAATTACTTGAGGTGTTTCACTTTTAGTGACACGTATTGCTTGGACAGTTTTGGTATTCCACTATTCCTTTTATGAGCTCAATATTAGCTTTGTCCTGTTTTCTTGTGTTTCAAAGACCTCAATGATATCACTCTGAACCTGCACTAGTTTATGTCTCTGAAAAATTGAACTTTGATGACACATTTCAGACGAGTAAATGGGACTTTGACATGGAGATGTTATGCAATATCTCTAGAAACCTTATCTCACCTAGATTATACATATTTTTGCCCCAATTTCTTATGTGTAGTTTTTTGTGCACATGTAACGCCTCAAGGCATGTGGGACATCTGCATGTTTTTCCTTCGTAGTCCGCTAATTTTCCATTATTGAATGAAGATAAGCATTAGTCATTTGTACCGACTCTTTGATTGGTATCTTTATGCCTTTCTATGTATATTTCTCTTGGATCACATGATGTTGAGTAAGAAGTTTGCCGTTTCAGGTGGATCTGGTATGGGGGCAATGCTAGCCGGAGGTGCAGCAGCAGCAGCTGCTGCCTATGGTGCTTCACATTTGGCACACGGCCCGCATGGCGGTGGTCACTACGGCCATGGGCCTGCTGGCATGATGCCAGGCATGGGTCACTATGGTCATGGGAAGCATAAGCATGGCAAGTTCAAGCAAGGCAAGTTTGGCAAACATGGCAAATTTGGAAAGCATAAGGGGAAGCATGGAATGTTCGGAGGAGGCAAATTCAAGAAGTGGAAGTGATCTTCTAACTATACAACAACTATGACTGTTAATGCTGGATTTTTATAAATCAAAGCAGCCAATGTGTCTGCTATGTGTGGCTTTTTTTTTAAACTTTTGAATGAATATAAGTGGTGTGTGATAGATAGGTGGTCACTGGAGCTGGCATTCTGTTGCTAGCTGCATTATGGAGAGAAGTTGGAGGGGATGAACAAATTATTATGTTATGATTATAACTCTTTCTGATATTAAGACTGGGGACTACTTGTTCCTATGTCTTGGGGATTCTTTTTTTAGTGCCTGTGTGGTGAGGTGAGAATGAACCCACATATTGATTCTTACTACTTAAACTGAAACAATCGTCCAGTTGATCTGATATGAGTCTAAACAGCATGATTTCTGGGTTACTTATTTTGTGCATTATGTTGATTTACTTCTTTTTTCCAGGGGGGCAAGGTCATATTGATTTGTTAAAAATTTAAGTTACTATATAAGCTTTTAAATTTTAACATTTTCATGTTAGTGAATATTATCAAATTACATCTTCGAACAATTGATCCGTCACAAATAATTACACTTAAGAAAGAACAACAACAACAAATTAAGCCTTAATCCCACTACGTGGGGTCGGCTATACGGATCATATCGCGCCATCGTTTACGGTCATAAGCCATATTTTCGTTTATTTCTAGGTATAACATGTCATGTTTAATAGCTTCTTTCCAAGTCTTTTTAGCCTACCTCTCCCTCTTTTGATTTGTGTGAGTGATTCTCTACCTTCTAAACGCCGCACAGCATCTAAAGGTCTCTTATAAACATGTCCAAACCATCTTAATCGTGTTTCTCTAATTTTTCGTCTATTGGTGCTACTCCCACTTTGTTTCTAATGTGTTCATTTCTTATTCTATCTAATCTAGTGTGTCCGCACATCCATCTTAGCATTCTCATCTCTCGCTACCCTCATTTTTTGTTCGTGTTCATATTTAGTCGCCTAACATTCTCGCTCCATAAAGCATTGCGGGCCTTATGACCGTTTTATAAAATTTTCCTTTCAATTTTAATGGTATTTTACGGTCACAAAGGATAGAAGATGCACTCCTCCATTTATTCCAACCCGCTCCTGGATCCTATGTGACATCTTTATTGATTTCTCCGTTCTCTTCAATTATAGATCCTAAGTATTTAAAACTCTTTGTTATACTCACTTCATGTCCATCAATTTTAACCTTCGTCTCATTGTTCTCGTTGTTTTTACTAAAGTGGCATTCCATGTATTCTGCTTTTTTTAGCCCTACTTATAGAAAAACCTTTGATTCTAGTGCTTCTCTCCAAACTTCCAATTTTGCATTTACTCTTTCCCTTGTTTCCTCAATTAAAACTATATCGTCCGCAAATAACATACATTTGGGATGGATTTTTGTAAGTGTTTAGTGATTTCATCAATTATTAGGATAAAAAGGTACGGGCCAGAGAGATCCCCGATGCAAACCTATAGTGTTTGGGAATTCACTAGATATTTCGTTGGTGTCCGATACATGTTGTTATACCATCATACATATCTTTTATGGCATATATGTAGGCTATTTTTATTTCTCTTTTTCCAATACGCGCCTACATTATATCACGGTTGACTTATCGTATGCCTTTTCAAGATCAATAAAAACCATATGTAAATCTTGTTTTCTCTCATTATATTGTTCACATAATCGTCTAATTAAGTGTATAGCTTCAATTGTGGATCTTCCTGGCATGAAACCAAATTGATTATCTAATATACTAGTTTCATTTCTTATTCTTGCTTCTATAACTCTTTCCCATAGTTTCATTGTATGACTTATTAATTTAATTCCCCCGTAATTTGCACAATTTTGTATATCCCCTTTGTTTTTATATATAGGTATCAATATACTTTTTCTCCATTCATCGAGGCATTTTCTTAGTTTTTAGAATAACATTAAATAATTTAGTAAGCCATGATATTCCAACTCCACCTAAACATTTCCACGCTTCAATTGGTATATCATAGGCCAATCGCTTTGCGATTTTCATTTTGTTTAGTGCTTTTCTGTTTCATGAAGTTGAATTCTACGATAAAAGGTACGGTTTCTATTCAGTTCAGATTGACCTAGTTCCCCTAATGTGACTTCATTCCTCTTCGGTTCATTAAAAAGATTATTGAAATACCTCCTCCATCGATCTTTTATGTCCTCGTCTTTCACTAAAATGTTTTCATTCTCATCTTTTATGCATTTAATTTGGGTTAGATCTCTTGTTTGTTTTTCTCTAAATTTTGCTATTTTATATATATCTTTCTCTCCTTCTTTAGTATCTAGTTTTTATAGAAATCTTCATATGCCTTGGTTTTTGCTTCATATATTGCTCTTCTTACTTACTTTTTGGCGTCTTTATATCTTTTAAGGTTTGCTTCGTTTTACACGAATACAATACTTTGTAACTAGTTCGTTTTTCCTTTACCTTTTCTTGGATTTCTTGATTCCACCACCATGACTCTTTATTCCATTTATTACCATTTGACACCCCTAATGTTTCTTTTGCGATCTTTTTCATTTGGAGTTACATAGTTCCATGTTTCATCGGCTTTGTCTTCCACTTTCCAATCAATGGTTTCTACTAGAGATTTGACAAAACTATCTCTTTTTCTATATTCTTTAAGTTCCACCACTTAATTCTCGAGATGTTAATTTTTTTCTCTTTAAGTGTATGTTAATAAGTTTGATATCCAAAACTAGTAGTCTATGTTGGGTGGTGAGGCTTTCTCCGGTATTACTTTGCAATTTTTGCATATTTTTGTCGTTTTTTTCCCTGGTTAGAAAGTAGTCAATTTGTGATTTGTTAGGACCACTTTTAAATGTGATTAAATGTTCGTCTCTCTTTTAAAGAAAGTATTACCTATAATAAAATCATAAGCAATCGCAAAGTCTAGGATGGTTCTACCCGTTGTTACGCGAGCTAAAGCCATATCCTCCATGGACCCTTTCATAATCTTCATTATCCTTCCCAACATGTCCATTTAAGTCTCCACCTATGATGACTTTTTCATTTTGAGGGATTGATTGCATTAGAGTTTCTAAATCTTCCCAAAATTTAGCCTTAGTAGCATCATCTAATCCTACTTGAGGTGCATATACACTAACAATATTTATAAGTTCGTTACCTACTACAATTTTAAGGGATATGATCCATACCATAAGGAAATGACAAGAGTTTTACGCTGGCTGTCGACCTAACGCAACCCTCCTCCTTTATCTGGGCTTGGGACCGGCAACATATAGACGGGTTGCCCCATCTATATGCAGGCGGAGTTATTACACTAAGAAAGAAAAAAAAAGCTAAATTAATCGGTCAATCATACAAAATGACGTGTTAATTTGAACGAAAGGTAGTAAAGAAAGATACATACAAATGTTTAATAATAATGATATTCTCAATAGAATTAGGGGCATGGGCGGAGCTATGTCTGCACAAAGACTCGGGCTCAAGCCCAATGCAAATTTTTCAAAAATTCTATTTTCAGTATTATAATTTTCACAATATTCAAAATTAGCCCACCCAAAATTTAATGTAAATCCCAAATCCACCCAAAAGTCTAAATTCAATTTAAAAATTAAGAATGAAGAATATTAAACTTTTTGTGTTATCATGAGATTGATGCTATATTTATTATATTTGTGATTTTTGACTATTTTTGTGATCCTTATTTATTATTTGTACACTTATCATGTCATAACTTTTAAAATGTACCTAACTATTTGTATTGATAATTTATTAGAATATGTATCTAAGTATCAAATATATTAAGGAAGTCAATATTTTATTAGTTAATGGTCTAACGGTCCTAACTAAATCAATTTAACAGTTTTGCTTATTGTATTTATCATGTCGTACCATGTTTTTCTCGTGTTTTTAGTGCGTCATGTTTGAGTTTAAATATTTTTAGGCCCATTAAGGTCATTGTGTTGTGTTCGGGCTTGAGCTTATCTTGTCGGGTTGTTATTTATCAGGCCGACACGAGCGATTTGCCACCCCTAAATGCCATCATCAAGCATGAAATTAAAAAATTATTTATTTTTTTAGCTTTTTTATATTTATTTATTGGCTTTTTGTTATTTTAGCCCACCCCGCCCCCATTGTCATCCCTATATATAGCTAATTCTCTTAGTGAATTTTTTGCTTTTTAGCCCACCCTACTAGGGGTGGCCAAATGGAACCAAAACCGGGTTCCAAACCGGAACCACAACCGTGATCAATGGTTCCTAAACCATAACCGTGGTCAACGGTTCCAAAATCAGAACCGGAACCGTGTAGGCCGGTTCCGATTCCGGCCAGCCGGTTCCTAGGTCTCAAAAATCGTGGGTGACGGTTTTAACCGTCGGTTAGAACCGTAGGTGGAACCGTGATGGAACCGTTTTTTTTAAGGTTAATACCAACAATCTTGTTTTGGTAATAGAAGAAATGTTAAATGTTTATTATGATATTTTATTTTCGTAACTACATGAGACACGTTTTAGACCAAATGTTGTAAGCAAACTACGCGAACTTTGATTCTTCTATACTTTAATAGTATATATAGATAGTTTAATATTATTATTAATATTAAGTATAAAACTTTATTGAATATTAAATCCAAGTCTTTTTCTTTATTTTTCTTTTTTTTAACTGAAATTGATAAACTATTTTAAGAAACCAAAAAATTATCAAAAGATAAACAAAAGGTTCCGGTTAAAACCGAAACTAGAACCGTGGAGGAACCAGGTTCCAAATCGAACCGGAACCGTGAGACAACGGTTTCCATTCCGATTCCTCCAAAATGAGGAACTGGAACCGACGGTTCCGGAACCGTAGCCACCCCTACACCCTACTATTAATTTCTGAATTCGCCCCTGATTAGGGATATTATGTTACAACCAATTCTTTTTTCTCTTATTTTCTTTCCTTTTTTGAGACACCAAATTTTTATAGATTAGCCAAATTGGCAAGAACACAAAAGTCTCAATCATATCGGGACAAAATCCGAACAAACCACATGAAAAATTTGGCCTTATCAAAACCCTAGTTTAAACCATAATCCCATATACACAAGTAACGTGCATGGGACTATCACTCAAACTTTCGCTCAAATGCTATCCCTAGCGGAGATTTCGAAACCTGTGAAAAAAGGGTGAGCATTTTTTGGTCACTAGATGAGGAAATTTACCAACAACGGGCGGCAGAATTACGAAACACATTGATTGGTAGAATAATGTTAGCTAAAGGATCCAAACCTTTAGGTTTAGAAGATCTTAAACGAAGACTTTTGGAGGTTTGGCATATTGATGGTTCATGGGGCCTTATACCCTGGGAAAGGGTTATTACAACATACAATTCTCGAACATGAATGACAGACACAAAGTATTTGGGAAGCCTATCTGGAATCTGAAACCGGGCTCAATTTGTCTCAGTAATTGGGTTTGAACTTCAATCCATACCGCATAAATTCGTCAAAATCTCAGGTATGGTTTCGTATATATGAGTTGAGTATGGAATATTGGCATCCTGCGTTAATTATGAAGCTCGCAAGTGCTATGGGCACGCCCATGCAGATAGATGGTCGTTCCCTTACGGGAGAAGTGGGACATTTCGTAAGAGTTCTTGTGGAATTGGATTTTAATTCTCCATTGCAAGAATTTATTATGGTAGAACTAATAAGCCATTGTTCATTCGTGTCGCTCAGTTACGAAAATTTGCCAGAGTTCTGCTCTCATTGTCGAATTGTTGGACATTCGGGCGCTAATTGCAGGCAAGCAAACAATGCGATGAAGCATAATGCAGAATCCAAAACTTTGGATGTTGCTAAACCAGGCTATAGTCACGTGCGTGGCCGAGCTCCAGTCCGAGACCATGCTACTACCACTAAGGGTAAAGCTATGGATTCAAAACAGTGGGTGCAAGTCAAGAAGCGGACAACCCGAACAGGTCGTTCTTCGGAAGGGGGTACATCTAATTTGCATGTTCAAATTAATAATCATTTTGAGGTTCTCAGGGACGAGGATGAATAAATTCCTCATGAAAAGATTAATTAGGAGCAAGTTCAAACTCGTGGAGAGGGGTCAAGTCATAACATGAGTAATTGTGATTGCATGGGAGATACTAATCATGCAGGGGCAATAATACTGATCGAATGATGGTTCTTCATCAACCATTGCAGCAAAATTCAGTGATAACTTCGGACAATATGGTTATGGCTGCAAGTTTAAATGATAAAGGTAAAGAGAGCTTGCAACGAGCTATGGACGCAGTCTCACGTAGAATGCTTATTAATGACTATGAGTTTAACACTGCTACTCCGTCGGAGAGTTTCCAAGCGACGGCGGCAGCCGCACGAAAACGGTGGTCATATATGGCGGAAGAGGAGGAACAAGAAGATGAGGAACAAGAAGAAGCTTTAAAGACAAAAATAGGTTACCCCTCTACCACTCGCTTGTCTTTGCCTCCTGTGATTTTTCAGAAGCTCTGAAGTCTATGGCAATTGTGGCTCGTGGATCATGGGCCGATATTCCACATGCTACATTAGACCATAAAGAAGATACTCGAGCATGTGCTAGAAAAACAACTAATTATGTCATTCGAAGATCTTATAGAATTAGACGTCCTTCGTTTAAATTGCATTTTTAAGTTATTTTTGTTGTTTTCTTTTCCTGAAGTTTAACATTTTTTTTCCTTTGCTACCTGATCGGTTTGTGATCAAGACTTTTTCCTTTCTTTTATATATTTCTATTTATTAAAAAAAAAAAAAGTTTCAAAGACTAGAGTTTTCCACCATTGTTTCGTTTTACTAAAAGAACAACCAATTCGAAGTGACAAATTCTTGCAATCGAGATAATTTATTTTAATGTTTTTTACTTATAGTTTATGAAAAGAGAAATTAAGTAAATGCTTAGGGATACTAGAATAGTTATACCATGTGAGGTACAAAATTTGTACCCTTCAAGTGAAAAAAAAAGTAACGAAGTTTTTTTTTTTTTTGACAGGAAAATCTGCAACCGCAACTTTTCATGGGTGGACAGACTAAACCCTTGAGAAAAAGTTGGAACTGGATATTGTCGTCTCGCCTCATTTAGGGAAGGCAATAGGGTGGGTCGGCTATCTAAAGTCCCAGACTCGTCCCTAGAATGGGGTGGGGCGATTCGACCCGTCATGGCTCGAGTTAAATGAAATTAAATACAGTAAATGAAAAAATGGAAAAAATATATATTTATAAAATATTATTCACAATAGTTGTCATTATGAATTTATAAATACTAGATATAATATTAAATATATAAATATCATATTATAATATATTATATATGCAAAATATATATATGTAATACACATTACACACTGAAATACAACTACTGTCCAATCATATGGGCGTAGCTAGGGGGGTTCGCCGCCCACCCAAATTTTTTTTATCCTATTTTTTCTATGGAAAAAATGAAAAAAATTATATTTATTTTTTTAAGGAAAAAAATAATTGAGCTAGGGGAAAAAAGATTTTGGGTTAGAATCGCTAGAATTGTGCGGGACGGCTACGCCCCTGTATCCAGTTGTTGTTCCTACAATTCCTACTTTATCCTCAAAGTAAAATTATACGTCATCTCTTATACCCACATGTTAACTCTCAATGGCGTAGTTCAACTAGAAAAACTTGAGATTCAAATTCAGTATCTACTACACTACAAACAAATTTTGAACTTACTTTCTCATTAAATTTTACATTTACCTACAAAATCCGGCATAACAAAAATATTATTTTTCTCCCAACCTATACCGACAAATAACCAACAATTTTTAATTTATCGACAGAAATATCGTAGGTATTTACCAATACTTTATATTTTGTTGGTAACTATTTACCTACAATGATTTTACATGTACTGTATAATTATCTTAATATTTACTTATAAAATTTTTTGTAGGTAAATTGTTTTTTCTTATAGTGCTATAAAGTATCGACTATCGAGGCGATTCTTTTCTTTAAAAGAAAAAACAAAAATATCTCAACTAGTGACCTAATTATGGAGTACGATAATCAAGCATATCCACTATCCAAATTGGTAGGATGAAATTGTCCAAGAATTAAAACTGTGGCCCAAAGGGTCCTAAAGTTTAGCCATTAGGCGAAAGAACTGGACAGCGGAAGATGAGCCCATTCTGTTTCATGATTAGTGGTTGCCTTCAATCCAAACAACTATCTTGGAGGCTTCTAAATCGGCCTGATGGGCCTCTCTTCTCCAAATGAGAGGTGTTAAATTGACATGTTTCTTGAAAAATATATAAATGTGTTTGCATTAAAAACAAACCAATATTGAATCTAGAGATATTTTAGACCACGAATATAAATTAGTAATTTGATGTAAATATATGACATTTGATATGTACTACATATACTAAGTTGTATCACTTAACGATAGGATTGCAAAAGAGTCGTACTGAGCTGCACGGTATAGGGTTGACTCTCGAGTTTGGCTCGAGCTCGATACGAGCTTTTACAATATAATTTGGATCGACTCGTTTGAAAATTATTTAGTTCACAAACTTGTAAAAAGATCGTTTGATGTGTTCAACGAGCTTAGCTCGAGCTTGACTCGTAAAAAGTTTGTTTAATGTGGTCAACGAGCTTAACTCAAACCCGGCTTTTTAAATGATGAAAATGCTCGAGCTCGTCAAAGCATACTATCAAGCTTTCGAGCATAAGATCGTGAGCCTGTAAATGTACATGTTCTTGAGCTCAAACATAGACTCGCGAGTGCATAAACAAACACGTTCATAAACTTTTGAACCGAATATCACCCAAGCTTGAGCTCGGCTAAATTAAAGGTTCGAGCTTAGATTTAGGCTCAAGCTCAGCTGGTCTAGCCCTACGATGGATCCCGAACTATTATTTTTCGAGCCAAGACCCCAATAACTCACGAACAAATTGGTTTATTTGTATATTGTAGTCCTAATTAGCTGTAACATAAAAGTTGAAAACAAGTTGGTCAAATCAACATTGACATTTTAGTTCAGGATATTTTACATATACCAAATATATTTATGGTTAAGTTAATTTGTGTCTATTCTTGTTGAAAGAAGTTAGTACACGAGTAAAAGTTGACTGAGATATATTGTATTTTTCTTTCCCGTATCGTGGATAAATAATTCCAAATTGCCAATAATATGTTGAATCCAATATACTGTTATGTGTGATTGTGACTTTATATGAAAATTGAAAATTATACGTTGTTCATGAATTAAAAACACCTTATTTTGTCTTTCTATTCCATTGAAATAGGTTTGACAAAATAATTAAGTACTATCAATTTTAAAAGACATAATCATATAAGTCACGTAACACATGAATAAGTTGCTATAATATTAAAACACTATAAGATATGGTTGGTAAAGAAATCCATTTATATAACAATTCATGGAATTGAAAAATGAAAATAGCTATTTCAAGTCTTCTTGGTCTAATAAAAAAAATGTGGCCTATTTTTTAGTTGGAATAATAATTCACACAAAAACTCCAACACAATGCAAGTTGCAATTACTAGGAAACTTCCAAGTGACAAGAAGTGAAGAAACATCTAGGCCAAACCTAATTGCCCACTAATCCACTTTTTTGAGGATTTCCTTTTGCTCTTCTCTTGCATCAAAAGTTAAAGACAAAAAAGGTGGCAAATAATGTTCCAAAAGTTATTTATTCATAAAATGGATGGACAACACAGTTACTCTCAAATGGGCACCAAACCAAATTTATCATTACTTTACAGGTCTAAATCCGGCTCAACCCACGAAAATACATATGAAAAATTAATTTAACTGGGCAGATCTGGAATTTTAGGCCTAATGAGCCGATCCAAATATATCGAACTCTTTTCAAATTTACAATATCATAGTCCAACCTGACCCTGTCACCGGGGCCACACAAGTTTTGGGAGCTTTTAGACACATTGATAGTTTCAACATGATATAGACAATGTCATTGGGAATCAAAGAATCTTATGCTTTATAGGACATTTTGGTCTTTTAATGAGTATAGGTACAAGAAAATACAGCTCACACAAACACGTCCCTGACTCAGATGAGCAATTTTCAATGGCCCCACCAAACTTGAGCATCTTATGCTGTTTTTCGTGCGCAAAAAGACAAACTCAAATCTTATAATTGTCTTTTTATTATTGTCCATTTTTGTGGACAAATTATTATTGTGTACACCAATTAAATTTGATTTTTTTTAAAAAAAAAACAAAAACTTGTGTATGACAGGTGATAATTTTAGTTTAAGCGTATTCAGATAAACTATCACTTTTTGCACTAAAAACATCACATTTTATGCTAAATATACCATTTTTTATCATAAAAGTGCAATTCGTTGCACCATACAACTGTCTTATATAAGATCTACTCTAAAAATAATATATTATACAGATAAGAAATCGTGCTGACAAAAATACCACCACAAGTGCATAATGTAAATTAAAATGGAAAACATTATATTGACATTGTAAATTTAATTTTTGTATATGTTATCCTTGTTAAGTTGCAACATATTGTTATTATCGGATATTATTGAATGATTAAAAAATACTTTGTTTTTTTTTCTTGAAAAAGAGAATAAAATTATTGTAACATGTAAAAACTTGAGCCAAAAAAAATAAAATTATGATGAGTTATGCTCGGAGTTAATTTCCAAAATCTTATTGTATACAAAATATAATCTCAGTTTTGATCAATTTATATTTTCCGGATTTTATATAATGGTTAAAGAAGCAAAATAATAAATATAAAAATTACACATGGCAAGAAGTGGAGTATAATGATAAGTCTAAAATATTGGTGCCAGCAACTCTGGAATGTCACAATTCCTTGCCACACAAATTTATTATTTTATTTTAATTCCAAGATGAAGTGAAATTTTAGTTGGCTTAAAGCCATCATTAAGGCTCTTTATTTTTTCTTATTAATTAAATCCCTATTACCTATATCAAACCCTAAAATTATAAAATCTAATGATAATTCTTTTCAGCCAAAGGATTTCCAAGATTTTATCAGAATAATTCTGGTACAGATACAGCTACAGCTACAGTATAGATGTAATATGTGGCCAATTATGGACCGAGTGTGAACAGTTTCTTAAGATGGGAGGAAAAATGAAACAAAAAAAAAAGAAAAAAAAAGAAGACTTTGAAATGATGGCCAACCAAATCATAAGAGTGGGATGAGGATAAGGAAAGGTATACAAAAATCTAATCATTTATTATATTTGTTGAATGATTTCTAAAAGGTACAAAAATAATGAAATGAAAAGGTCCAAATCATATGTCTCGCACGTATAATATAACCAAGTTGCCCCCGAGCGTGGGGATAATAATTAAAAGTTGGTACAAAAGTTTTGCCTAATATGATTTCGAAATTATTACATAGATTTGATAAAAAGAAAATGATTTAGTGATTTTGAGTGCTTGTAGAAACTCTAATAAGTTTGTCTTCAATAATTAACTTTGTTTCGGTCTAATAAGTTTGTCCTTATACGTGTACTTTTGTTTAGAAGATTCAGATAAATTATTATTCGATGATTCACGACATAAGGGAAGTCAACTTTTGGAACGTGTTTTGTCTAGTGCATTCGTTACGATTTTCTAATTTTATGGATCAATTGGGTCTGTTTAAATTTAAATTTTTATTATACATTTGTATAGGTTTTCGATCCGTACTCGATGTTTTAATTACTTATAAGTTTATTATGATGACTGAAATTCATTTAGATGCTAAAAAAAATATATTTCACAATTAAGTTTCAAAACCTTCTACATTTTTCAGGTTCATATTTTTTCGAGCTTTGCACTATTTTGTCGTTTAATTACCAAATGCAACATAAATTATAATTATGTGGAATAATTAATTTAATTAGGTGCATACCTCTAGTATGTAGCCTAAACATGATAAGTAAATATAATAAAAATCTTTAAAACAATATGCTTGGATTTCATAAAACAATTTTGAAAAGTACTTAAAAACGTTTTTTAGAAAATATTTCTTTAAAATGCCCTAAAATAAAATTTTAATGTTAAAAAACTTCAAATGTTCCTGTGTTCTCCCCCCCTGAAAAACACAATAAAAGAAATAAAGTGGAACAAAATATTCATAGGAAAATGGCATTTATCTTTGTAGTAAAGCCTCCTTTAAATTCTCATAATTTCATTTATTAAAAAAATAAAAAATTTAAAACGAAAGAACCAAGAAAATTCCTAGAAATAAATTTTTTTCAAAAAAAGGAAAATTCCTATAAATATTAGTCAAAAGGGTAATACCGTAACATCAGAAAAAATAAGCGGCTCAAAATACTTTTCTCTACCTATATAAAGGGCCTTTCATTCCTCACGAGAACTTGTCAAAGGCAAACAACAAAATCTCTTGAAAAGGAAAACTTCGAGATTAGTGTGCGTTACATATTTCTAGGGTTTCATCTTCTTCAGCCGCCGTAACAATTGTTTTTTCTGTGAGTACTTTTCTGAATTTATAAGCAGAGCTATATGCCTGATCGAGTGGTGCCTGATTTTGTTGTTTGTTTTGTTTTTGCAGGAATTATATAACGTGAATTGTTGTTTCGAGGGGATTGTTTACGTACAAAACTCAATCCTTTTGACGTAAGTGTGAAATCTTTGTACTTCTTTGTAGATCTGATGTTAAAATCAATGTCTTTATACGTCAATTTTGTGCTGCTGGAGTATGATAATTTTGCGCCGCTGAAAGATTTTATTTTCGTATCTTCGGTTAATTTTTATTTGGTGTAATTTTTCGGAATGTTGGTGTTTTTGTTAAAGGAAACGTTTTGGATCCACCATATTTTTACATTTGGTTATTATTTAATTATGAAATTTTATTGATCGAGAATGTTTTCTCGTGTTTATTGACATTTTGGTTTTGTTGATGGGTAATAATGTTTGTATCTGTACATTCATGTTTCTCTTATTCAGATCTAGATTTATGAAAATGCTGATAAAGTTTTCTTTATTTTCTTTAAGTTTTGTTTTTCCATAAGAAATTAATCAACTGGAAGACACACCCATGGCTTCTTCATCTGTCTATGATTTGGTTTTGTCCCCAAGTTTTATGTGGGTCTGTGCTTGTTAATTTTTCGTTTTTAGAAAAGCTATTTTGATGTCTCCTTTCTGCTTTTGTAAATTGTAGAGTGATATGATAATATATTCTTGATTGATGTGTTCCTGTGGGCAAATTTAACCGTGATATGTAGTTTTTTTACATGATGTTGTGTTTCTGGAAGGATCTGGTTTTTATGCCATATTGTTTTCATATGACAAAATTCATTTATTTTATCCTTGATTTCAGTGTGAACTCTTTAAGCACAATTAATGTTCGGTTGATCTTGATTGATGATTGTGTACGAAACAAATTGATTTTGCTCGTGTTTTAAACTTTAGGTGATAGGATACTGATTATTACCATAGAATTGTTCTGTTGGTGGGTCGTAACCAAATGCTTGTAGGTTTTTGGTGACTTAAATCTAGTTCAGTTTTTATGATTTTCCCCAACATTTTGGCCTTTATATTTTCATGTGTTTGCTATTGTCATATACCTTCTTGTCTTTTCAGATGCATATCTTGTGGTGTGCACAATATTGGTGTCCTTGGTTTTTGTTCTGTGCGTCGAACATACTTTTTGCCATTTTACTTGATTAATCATCTTAAGCTTAGGCGTGACTATAACTTTTTCTGTTTATCTCGCAGCCAAGAGTTGATGATCTAATGGAGTCTAAAGGTGGGAAAAAGAAGTCTAGTAGTAAATCATTATTCTACGAAGCTCCCCTCGGATACTGCATTGAAGACATTCGACCAAACGGTGGCATCAAGAAGTTCAGATCTGCTGCATACTCCAACGTAAGTCTCAGCATCCTAATTATGAGTGGCTTTGATGGTTTTGAGCTTTTATGCAATTGCAAACTGCTAACATTGAATATTCGTTCTTCCTTTTTGCAGTGTGCTCGCAAACCATCCTGATATTCCTTAACTAGTTTCCGAATCACGTCAATAGACGTGGTGAAAATTTACTGCTTTAGTAATATAGATTTTCTTTTTAGTTTTTTACCTGCACTCCTTTTCTTCATTCTCCAACTACCTTCTTGTCTGCTCTCTGTTGTTATCTGGACCCATATCTCGAAATGGCTCTGTCCGTCTCTTCAATTGGTTTTGAAGGTTTCGAAAAAAGGCTTGAAATCTCCTTCTTTGAGCCAAGCATCTTTGCTGACCCCGAAGGAAAGGGACTTCGATCTCTATCCAAATCACAACTAGATGAGATTCTAGGACCTGCTGAATGCACCATTGTTGCTTCACTGTCGAATGAACATGTTGACTCGTACGTCCTCTCCGAGTCAAGCCTCTTTGTCTATCCTTACAAGATTATCATCAAAACTTGCGGGACAACAAAACTGCTCCTATCAATCCCGCCCATTCTGAAGTTGGCTGAGAACCTCTCTCTTTCAGTTCAAACTGTGAGATATACCCGTGGAAGCTTTATTTTCCCCGGAGCTCAGTCGTACCCTCACCGCAACTTCTCGGAAGAAGTCGCTGTCCTTGATGGCTATTTCGGGAAACTAGGCAGCAGCAAGGCTTATATTATGGGAAATTCCGGTGAACAACAGAAATGGCACATCTATTCTGCCTGTGCCGGATCAGTTGAAGTTCCCAATCCCGTTTACACATTAGAGATGTGTATGACTGAGTTGGATAGGGAGAAGGCATCCGTTTTCTACAAGCAAGAATCGAGCTCCGCTAATCTGATGACTAAGAACGCTGGTATAAGAAACATTCTCCCAGAGTCGGAGATATGCGACTATGAGTTTGAGCCGTGTGGATATTCTATGAATTCCATCGAAGGAGCTGCTATATCTACTATTCATGTTACACCAGAAGATGGTTTTAGTTATGCGAGCTTTGAGGCGGCCGGGTATAATTTGAAGCATGTGAATCTTGGCATGCTGATTGAGAGGGTTTTGACTTGTTTTGAACCAAGTGAGTTTTCTGTAGCTGTGCATGCTGAATTTGGTGCCAAGTTGAGCGATGATATTCGCGCCTTGGAAATGAAAGGTTACACTAGTGACGAGAGAAGCCTCAAGGAGCTGGGATCGGGTGGGTCTATCATCTACCATAAGTTTGTGAGGACTGCTACTTGTGGATCTCCTAGGTCCATTCTGAAATGTTTCGGAGGAGAAGAGAGTGAAGAAGAAGAAAAGGAGTAGCATTATCGTTTATTTTGTCTGCTTTCAATAAAATTATGGCTGTGCTGTTAAGTCATAAATGTCTTGTTTTAAGTAATCTACTTTGTTGTGATGGTTGTTTTGACTTACTATTGATTAATTTCCCGATTGATAATAGTTTTGCTTTGGATTATGTTGTTGCTGAATAATTGTTAAGCTGGTTTGATTTGTTATTATTCCTTTGCTTAGCTGTGAATTATTTTCAATTGCAATATTGTAATATCCTAGCTGAGTAAGTGGTGATGCTGCTTAATGTTCACGAAACTGCAACCTTTAAATGAGCGCATTGTTAAAGATTGACTTCCTGCAAATGCATCAGTGGTTTATTCTTTGCTAACTCGCAGAATATTTAAATCACCAAAGCAAGACTATTCAGATGTTATTCTGTCAGTATCAAGAAACTATGTGCCATCTCATGCTATTCTGTCACTGTTTTTGTTTTGCTGAAAGAGAGATAATGTTTTAGACTCTCTTCAAAATAGAAGAGCTAAAGCGATGTTATTGCATTTTCTTGATGTTCTCTTAAGTTTGGGCTTTCTGACAAAATATTGTCAATTTCATTTTCAATTGACAAAATGTAGTATATTTGAAGAATCTTGTGCATTTAAGTGTAGACGCAACAGTTTTGAATTCTCAGCCGTTACAGCTAATCTTTTTTTTTTTTTTTTTGAAACCAAAAGGAATAGCTTTCATTAATATAGCAGATAGTCAATTAATTTTTTTGCTTATAACTTTATCAGAAAAAGTGTCGAGTTCTCCTCTAGTCAGGAGTTTAGTTCTCTCTTAAGAGGTCGTTCCCTTTTAGGGTCTTTGTTAGGGTTGTCTTCTTCCCTTAATCGCCGCCGACCACCATCTTCTGGTCTTTCCTTTGTGATTTATCCCTTTATTCCCATCCTTTCTTTTTTGTTTCCTTTCCTTTCCACCATGCCTTAGTTTGTGTGTTTTCTCTGCTTGTGTCAGTTCGTGTCGGGCTCTTTCTGATTTCTGAGTGGTTTGCACTTTTTCAGCGTGGTTTGCTCTAACCTCTTTTTTTCTCTGTGTCCTTGGTTTTTCTCCTTTTATTTTTTTGGCTTGTATCTCATTCTTGTTCTTCAGTAGTGGATGGGAGATGGAAAATATTAGAAAAAAAAGGCAGCTACCTCTTAGCCTGATTCTTTTTTTGGGTTTATTCCTGAGCCTTTTTTCCTTCTCTTTTGCTCTTTTTTTTTGTTTTTCTCTAGGTTTTTGCTTGCTTTAGGGTTTGCATCTTGAGTTAGAGTCCTACCTTTTCTTAATTTTATCTGCGGTTGCGTATTTGGATCTATTTGTTTGCGTTTGTCTGTGAACTGCAGGTTCACTCAGAGCTTTATTTCCGTGTCCTTTCGAGGTGTTTTGAAGCAGATGGAAGTGTTAACGAAGTGGGAAGGGACAATTGTAGGTTCAGACGACACCACCTACTCTGATCGGGAGATAGGGATCCAATTGGCACAATGAGTTGTATAAGTTGGAACTGTCGGGGGCTTGGGAACCAACCGACAGTTCGTGCGCTTAAACGTCTTATCCGAAATAAAGATCCCAGTTTTATATTCTTAATGGAGACCAAGATGAGTTCAAGTGAAATAAAGAAAGGTGATTCAAGATTTAGATTTCGACGGGTTTCATATAGTAGATTGCGATCAATCGAGAGGACGCCAGAGGTGGAATTTGTTTAATGTGGAAGCATGTAGAGGATTTTCAAATCTTATCGTCGGCTCATCACATTGATGGCATGATTGTGGATCGGGGAGGAATGGCGCCATGGAATTTATGGGTGGTGGGAGGAACACACGATAAAAGGCGCACATGGGACCTCATAAAGAATTTGGCGCCTTCTACCACGGCCGATGGTTGTGTTTCGGTGATCTCAACGAGATTCTTTATCACCGTGAAAAGTGGGTGGCGGACCAAAAATGACAACTGATTAGCGTTTCATGAAAGGCTATCCAAGACGCTCGATTAGATGATTTGGGATATAACGGATACTCTTTCACTTGGACAAATGGACAAGAGGGCGACAATAATATTCAGGAAAGACTTGATAGATTTTTGGGAATATTGAATGGGTGGAATCTTATCCAAGCATACCACATTCAACACCTTCCAAGGTTTGCTTCGGATCATTGCCCTATTTATATCAAATGGACGACATCGGTACAATATGGCTAGGAGAGGAAGAAAGCGTAGAAAGGTATTTAGATTTGAAACAATGTGGCTTTTGACGAGAGTTGTAAGTCAATGGTAAATAATTGTTGGAACGAGAATGGGGGCCCTATCAATGCGTCGAATTACAACGGAAAATACAAAAATGCGAGGGGCTAAAAGTTGGGAACAAAGTCACTTTGGGAATATTGGGCACCAAATTACGACATGTGAAGAAAAGCTCCGAGGCAACTTGCACAAGCCTTGTGAATGACGTGTCGAACATAGAGAGAAGAACCTTGGAAAATAAATTGGGAGATCTCTATCAAAAACAAGAATTGATGTGGCACCAACGTTCCGCATCTATTTGGATAAAAGAGGGCGATAGAAATACAAATTTTTTCCATAAGACTGAACGGGTAGGAGAAAAGAAACACGATTCAAAAATAAAAGTCGCAAACGGCTCATGGGTGGAGGAAGAGGTGGAAATTGCGAAGGTGTTCGAAAACTATTTTAAGGAGCTATTTTCCGCATCACCTAGTTTGGACATGGGTAAAGCTCTGGATGCACTTGATCAGAAAACAACAAGGGAAATGAATGAGATCCTTACTCAACCATGGACAAAAGAAGAAATTGTGGCCGCACTTGCTCAGATGCATCCTACAAAAGCGCCAGGACTGATGGTATGCGGTATTTTTTCCAAAAATTTTGGCCTCTTGTTCATAATGATATTATTTCGCCGTTCGTTCTTTGTGTCTTAATGGTTCCATGAGGCTTCTATTAACCACACCTACATAGTTTTAATTCCTAAGAAGAAAAATTTAACTCGTTTCGATTTTCGGCCTATTAGCCTATGTAATACTATTTACAAATTGATATCAAAAACCATTGCGAATAGCTTAAAAAAAATTCTCCCTAGTTTAATTTGTCCTACACGATGCCTTTGTGCTGGGGAGATTGATTACGGATAATGCCCAGTCGCCCGAAATTTTTCACTCTATGAAGCATAATTTAGCTAAAAATAAAGGCGTTTTGCTTTTAAACTTGATATGAGTAAAGAAGCATATGACAGAGTGGAGTGGGTTTTTCTTCAAAATGTCATGCTAAAATTGGGTATTTGTTCTTCTTTTGTCAAGCTTATCATGACTTGTGTGAGTTGATGTGTCTTTTTCTATTCTAGTTAATGGAACACAGGGTATTACTTTTCACCCGTCTCGTGGCTTCGACAAGGAGACCCGCTTTCGCCATACTATTTTTGTTGTGTGCGTAAGAATCCTTTTCGACTTTGATTCGACAAGCGATGGCCGGGCTCCATCCATGGTGTGCGTGTATGTCGTCAAGCTCGAAATCTCGCATTTGTTCTTTGCGGACGATAGCATTATTTTGGAAGAGCCAACCATACAGAGGTGGACAAAACGATAGATATCATACGTGCATCTGGCGGGCCTCGGGACAACGAATTAATTTCGACAAATCGGCCATCTCATTTAGTAAAGGAGTCACCAATACAAAACGTGAAGAGCTACCGATCGAATGGGTGTGGAAGTGGTTAATAAACATGATGTATATCTAGGATTACCTACAAAGAGCGATGGGACGGTCAAAATCGAGATATTTCGATTTATTATCGATAGGGTGAGAAGAAGAAGCTTAAGGGATGGAAAAGCAAACTTTTGACAATGGCGGGTAAATCGGTTTTAATAAAAGCTATAGACAAAGTATCCCATCGTTCATTATGAGTTGTTTCTTGATCCCACTGGGAAGTATGTCAACAAATTGCATCTCTTGTGGGCAACTTCCTATGGGGACAAAAAGATGAAGAAAGGCGGATACACTTTGGATCTCTTGGGGCGTGTATGTAGACCAAAATCGGAAGGTGGATTGGGTTTTAGGGATTTTCAATGTTTCAATGAGGCTATGTTAGCAAAACAAGGTTGGCGCCTTATGAATGACGAGCGATCGTTGTTGGCCAAGGATATTAAAGGCGAGGTACTATCCTACAAAATCTTTTCTTGAAGCGACAAAAAGCTATAATCCTTCGTACACTTGGAGAAGCATTGTTTCGGAAGGAAATTCTTTGGGGGCATTTGGAATATTGGAAATGGGGAAAGTGTGAAAATTTGGAAGGACCAATGGATCTAGGACCAACCAAATTTTCGAATTACTCTTTGAATAATGGGTGGCGGAAGATGCTCTGTTTTGGCCCCTAATTGATAAGGATCTTTATGCATGGAACATTAGTCTTGTTGAGAGATGTTTAGCGATGGAAGCCCGCATGATCCGTATGATTCTATCCGACAGATCTTATAAGCGGATGATTAATGCGGCACCATACGAAGGATGGGATCTATCGGGTCAAATCAGGTTATAAAGTAGCAAAAGTTGTGAAGGAAGAAGGTAATAAGTTTTCCTCGTCATCAGGGATGATCGGAGTTTTGGAATTGGTGTGGAAGTTGGATATACCCCAAAAAATTGAGATGTTTTTATGGAAGTGCGTACACGATATACTTCCAACAAAAATAAATCTAATTAAAAGGGGTGTGCAAGTCGATCCGAGTTGTTCGAGATGTGGGGATACAACAGAAAATCTTGAACATGCTCTTGAGATTGTCCCTGGTCAAACTTTTATGGGAATCATGCCCCTTCGATTTTCCTTCCCACCATCACAGGAGCGGGGATCGATTGGTGATTGGATTCAATTGTTGTCAAGAGCGGAGGATCGGAATCTCAACAATTTTTGCAACTGTTTTGTGGACGACGTGGTTTGTAAGGAATGCTCACACTTTTCAAAAGAAATCATTGGATCATATGTGGAGTATTAATAAGGCCCGTGATTTTAAATCGAATTTAGGAAAGCTAAGGAGCAAATGCACATCCGGATTAGGAAGCATCAAGAAATTTGGACTCCACCGAAACAGGTTTGATTAAAATTAATCTCGATGCATCGATAGTGCGAAGCGGGAGGGTTGGTTTGGTCTTGTCATTAGAGACCACAGAGGAAAGTGATAAAAATCAATATCGATTACTACATACGGAGTATGGCGTGGATATTGCGAAGCCAGCCGGGCTTAGGGATGGTTTGATTCTAGCACAAAGTTTGGGATTGAAACGAGTAGTGGGAAAGCGACAGACGACATGACGGTACACAACAAAATAGCGAGCGTGCGGTTGACTTTGTCTCTACGGGAAACATCTTACGGATATTTTTGATTTGCTACCTTCTTTTGATTATTTCAAACCAGTTTTATTAAACGCATGGGAACAAATTAGCTCACAATGTGGCTAGACATGCTTTCTCTGTAAGGAATTTTGAACTGTTGTTGGGGATACCCTGAAATGATGACCATTGTATTGGCAGAGGTCCCCTCTTTCTGATTTATATTATGTTACTCTTTCTTGCTCAAAAAAAAAAAAAAAAAGTGTAGACGCAACAACCTATTGAGCCTTCTAAAGTAAGCGTATGAACCTATTGCGTCTTTTGTATTTTTTTATTTTTTTTACAGACTGAAATATGAAGCGCAATTATATTATGCGCTTAGTACTTTTTTATTTTTTTTATTACGAAAAAATGAAGAAGCGCAATAACTTGCCCCAAAAAACAATAAAAAGTAATGCCCCAAAAAACAATAAAAAGTAATTATGGGCAGTGAAAGACAAAACGACAGCATTGCCATTTGGGAGTGGGCGTTTTAGGTGTTCTTGAGTGGGTCCCACAATTAAATTCATGGCCATAAATAAATATATATATATATATATATATTCTCATTCTATTAGTTAATATTTATGTATATATTTTTAGTTTTTTTATTAGGTTTATCCCAATTTTGTGTATTGGTCCACCCCCTAATAATTTATGGCTACGCCATTGATCCATACTCGAACCTTATAATATTATTACTACCCGTGAATCGTTGCTAATACCCACATACTACCCGTATCCGCCCAAAACCCATTTATTTTATAAAAATATTTTAAATATTTGAATATTTAAATGACTATTTAAATATGTAGTCAAACAAAAATAAATTATTATATAAGACTATTCATCAACGAAATTAAAAGAAACAGATTTAATTGGTTAACTTCTTGCAAACTATTGGCTCAACCCGTTTTCAATTTAATGGAATAAAGTTGGGTACTAAGATTATGTATGTTTTAATTATGTATATAAAATCCTCTATTTAAGCTAAAAATATTTTCTTTAATTATTTTGAAAATATTTTGTTATATATATATGTGTATATATATATATATGATAATATTTAAATGGATGCTTATATGATTGGGTATCCACGAATATCTATACCTATAACCAATTATATAAGCAGGTTCGAGTAGAGGATATTCTATAGGATAAATCTGTACCCTGCCCATTTATAAATGGGTATTAATTTTGCATATCATACCCGTCCTAAACCCAAATAAATTTTTCCATACTCATCCGATTAGGGTTTGGGCGGGTGGGTAACCGCATCTACCCATCCCGCTGCCATCCCTATTCGTTATGCTTACAAAGCTACAAGCTTTTTTGTTATTTTTTTCTCTTTTCTAGTTTTCATTTTTCTAAAAATTTCATAAAATTGCTTTAAAAAAAGTTTGTAAAAATCAAACTTATAAGAAAAGTGTGTGAATTGATGCCACTTTACTGTACTAAAAATATATAATAGACACCGATCAAAAATATATATATATATATATATATATATATATATATAATAGACAAATAGTGGAAGCTTTCTGGAAAAATTGTCTTTTGAGATAACTGAGGTTTTGTAAATTAAAACCAGCCCCCAGGTATTGTTTTTTGTTTTTGTTTTATTGCGTATTTAATCATTTATTATCATATAATCTCATAACAATAATAGTCTTTATTCAATTCACGGACTCATGAATTAAATTGTGTTCATGACTCATGAATTAAATTGTGGGACCCAAGCAAGAACGCATTAAAACATCTACTCTAATGTTTTTTTTTGTCTTTTACTGTGCCTGGTTTCTTTTATTTTTTATTGGGTAAGCGCATCATGATGTTGCGCTTCTTCATTTTTTAATAAAAAACAAAAAAAAAAAAAAGTACTAAGCGCATAATATAATTGTAAGTCGTTTGACTACGATAATCTAGAGGGGGTGAATAGATTATCTCCATCTTTTCGATTTCGCCCTCTTTTTCAAACCGAATGCTCAAACAAAATAATGAAGGTGCGGAATGTAAACAACACACGTCGATTTAAAGAGGTTCAACCCACCTGGGCCTAATCCTCTACCACCCCAAAGTATATCAGGGATGGATTTGAAAAGAAAAAGAATTTTATTAATTACCAAAATTAATACAAATTCAACTTACAACACTCAAGAAGCACCACACTCTTCTTCATCACCACCTTTGAGATTACCACAATCTCACTTGAAGATTACCACAATCTCCAAACGGCACCTTGTGAAGATTACCACAATCTTCACCCTTCAAGAAAGCACCACACTCTTCAACACCTCAACAAAGAAGATTACCACAATCTTCTTACACCTAACACCTAGTTCACCAGTGTGTTCTTACCACAAGAACACTCACAAGGATATCTTGTGTTTGAATGGCGACCACAAATTCAAGATTACAACTCGATAATTGATAATACAATAGAGTGCAAGTGTAATCAAGAATAGCACAGACCTCAAGAATGTGAAAGTGAATGAATAGCTAGGCAAATTACAAGAAAAAAAACGATGTAAGAACAAGTGTATTCTTGAGTGTATCTTGTTGTGTTGTAGTTTTCTCTCTTTTTGTGTTGCTTCAATTCTTCCTCTATTTATAGGAGATGATTGATACTTGATAGGCTCCTCTTGGAATCGATTTCTACAAAAAAATTGCAATTAAAATCAAGATTATAATTTGTTAGAAATCAATCCCACAATTTAGGGAAAAGTTGTCTGTCCGACAACAACGGTTAGAATTTCTTTGTCAAAGCATAGGCGGCCGTCGCACGAGAAATAGAAGTTTGAAACATAAAGCACCAAATTAACAGGGCGCACGGTCGAAAGTCACCTCGGCCGGTCGAGCCTATGTGCGGCCGATTATGTTTGATCAATTTTGAGAGTTCTCAAGTTTTACATTTCACTAAACTTGTTCCCAGTGCGGTCGGCTCGCCGTCGTCGACCGGTCGACCTCCTCGATAACAAGTTGTCCGATTTTTATCAAAAATAAACCTCAAGAAATACTCCAAAAAATTCGTAAAAACATTTTAAACCGATCGGGGAGTATTTAGGACAACATTAGAAATATAGTTTTGAAGAAATAAAACATTTACACACAAAGTGTTGTCCGATATAAATTCAATAAATACTCAGAAAAATAGTAGAAACATTTTAGATCAATTAGGAGTATTAGGACAACATAGTTTCAATGTAAAAACCCGTTGACTTAAAAACATTAAATGTGTTGTCCAATTTTTTATCGAAAATAAACTTGATGAAATACTCAGAAAAATATTAAAACCCTTTTAAAACATTTAGGAGTATTTGGACAACCTTTAAAAACATTGTTTTGGTGTAAAATCAAAATCATCAAAATCATGATAAAACCATTTATCAAACAATCTCCCCCTTTTTGATGATTACAAACCAAAACAATTTTAACGAGGCCGATTTTGAAAACAAAACAATTTTGAGAGGCGATTTTGAAAACAAAACTATTTTACCGGTTAAAAAGAACTATCCGTTGTGAGCGACAACATTCCATGTAATATAAACACAAGGATGGGAGTAGAGATATTTAAACCACATGTTACAAATGCTCCCCCTATCAACATGCACAACAAGAGTTATATAGAAGCAAACTTAAACATAAGCTAAAATATTAGCTTTTCGATATTGAGCTTAAGTATCAATAACTTAAAAGCTCCCCCCTGTCAAAGATACATCATTAGAACCATATGTAAGTCCATACTACAACCAATGGACCATGATTCATACATAACCATAATGCACCAAGTGGACTAAATATGATCCACAACTTGGCTTTATGAAGCCATAGCTTATAGCTTCTTTTCGTTAAGCTTATCTTAGCTTTTATGAGCTAATGAGCTTATAACCTGTTTCTCCCCTTTGGAATCATCAAAAGAATGTTAGCACGATAAATACATCATATATTCTTATCAAAGTGCGCAAGTAAACCGATGTATCGAGCCATTTGAACATTGAAGTTTTTAAACCAAATAGAAGAGTCGAATCATACGACTTGTAGAAGCATATGAAAAATCATATGATTTGCAAAAACATGATCTCTATAAATATATGAGACTTTTGAAATCGAGAGAGTCATGTAGGTGATGAATTTTTCATTGAACGCGTTTTATCGAACACTTGGCGGGCGTCAAAAATAGAAAAAGTTATATATAGCCCTTGTAAATGAAATCAAGCCAAGTTTTTCATCACCAAATACAATTTAACAAATATCATTCATCAACAATCAATAAGCTCATCCCAAACATATATGAATTACATCAAGAAAAATACATATAAGCCACAAACTCATGGTTCTACCCGATTGAGCTAAAGAAAATGAAATTCTTACCATTCAATCGGAAAAACGAAAGCAATGATGATGATAGTAGAGCTAGATAATCCCCAAAATATATAATTCATGCATCAAAACTCATTTGAAGTAAATTGTGTGTGAAATTTGCAAAGGGGACGAAAAATGGCCAAAATGTGTCAAAGTGACGAATGAAGACAGAACCAATTTAATCCAAATTTTAGCCTAGGGCGACCGGTCGAGGTTGAGGGCGACCGGTCGAGGTTGAGGGCGACGGTTGCCCTCAACCCTTTCAGCCCATTTTGTCTCTCGCTTTTTCCAAAATCCGAATTTTCAACCAAAAATCCGATTTTTCGCCCTAAGTTTTAAAAACGTGCAAAATGCAAACATAGACCTCATTCAATATACATTATGTCATGATCAAGCTCAAAATGAGGTAAAATACTCGGCGGTTAACGATCAAAAAGTCCGCGAGTTATCCTTGAGACTAATTAAACACATCTCAAGTTTTTTGTTAAAAATCACAATCCCTTAAAATATATCGAATCTCAATATGTTTAGTTCGATTATGACAAACCAAATTTTGAATACGAATAACCGTATAATAGATACCGAACTTGTTATCCCACAAAAATAAGAACGTTTTTAAAGCTTTGGACACGATAAGTCATACGAAGAAGTGCCTTTCAAATATTTGAAAATTTCTTTTAATGGCACTTTAATGAGATTCGTTGGGATAGTTTTTGAAGTCGAGCATATAGACATAAGGCATATGGAATGTCGAGTCTATAGAAATAATACAAGAAAACATACCTCGAATTTAATTGTCGACCGACATGCCTTTCTCAACCTTTGTCAATCTTTAGCCATAGTAGAGGTTGAGATAGTTCTTCTTTCTTCAAACGCCTAACTCCTTCAAGAGTTCTTTTGAAATATAATCATCTTCTTGGCATTGAATAATTTGAAGTCCAAGCAATAAATTGAGCTCCCCATCAAGCTCATCTCGAGTTCACCTAGTATCAACTTAGAAAAATATCTTGCACAAATATTCATTAGTAGCACCAAAAATATTTTCATAGATATGTACAAGTAAACAACCTCGCCCTTTTTCAAAACAAGAAGTGTAGTATCAACTTTACCTTTTGTAAAATCATTTTGCAAAAATAGCTAAGTCTATCAATTGTCAAGGCCTTTTATAAAAATCATTTGGCCTAAAATTTTAGACTCGATAGACTTATATTTGAATAAAACCATTTAGAAAGTTGGATTTAACATCCATTTGGTAAAGCTTGAAATTTTCTTAAAACAAGAATGGGCAAGTAAAATGCAAATAGCTACAAAATGTGCTATGAGTGCAAATGTTACATCAAAATTGATTACCTTCTTCTTGAAAATACCTTCGAGCTACTAACCCGCCTTTAGTTCGACCAATGTTGCCTTTGGTCATCGAGTTTGTTCCGGAATACCCTTTTTATCTTCTTCATCACTATCATCATAGGGCATCCAATTGATCTAAGGTGTTCATAATAGAACATTTACATCCAAATATTTGGAGTACTTCATTTCTCATCTACACAACTTAACAAACTCATTAACGGCATCGCTTATATAAGCAAGAAAAAATAGTCCAAGTGTAAAAACGTGCCTCAATCATCAATCACAAAAATATCTTGCATAAGAGCATAGTAGAAATAGACACTATATATATAGACCATGAAGCAATAAACACATACTATGCATTTAGAAGATCACCAAGAGTCTAATAAATCATGCAAGTGCAAATAAGCTTAAGAAAGCTACAAAAGGTCTCTTTTGAAATTTGAAAATCCGAAAGCATATAGTTGAGACCTTATTTAAAAGAAGTATTTGAACAAGAGTTGATACGGCAAATATGTGCAATCAAATATCGAATAGTGCCTTTCAAAAAAATCTAAAAATCCTCTTAATGGCACTTGTATGAAATACTATGAAAAACAAGCACATAGGCACATGACAATACATATATCGAGTCTATAAGAGTAAGAATAACACAAGTAAACGTCTTTCGATAATTTATGCCTTTCTTGACAAATAATGACGTAAATGGCCATTTGTGAAAATATGTAAATCCTACACAATTCTTAAAACATATCTAGCACAAATCATAATGATAAAAGTGTAGCTAAGAGATATCACAAGTAAGCTCATGCCATAAAAATCCATAAAAGATGATAACACATTTTAGTCTACAAAAATGCACAAGAGTTTAAAAACATCATATAAGGTCTTCTTTTTCAAAAAATTTTAAAAGCACAAGTATATATTGAAGACCTTAATTAAAAAATAAATATTTGAAAACTCATTTTGCAATTAAGACACAAATAAAAGCATGCATAATAACAAAATAAAATGCATATTTAAATAGGGAGATACGGGTTACCAATTACGCCATTTCCATGGGTTGTGTCGTTCCCATTGTTGATGATATCTTCCCTTTGAGAAGTCACTTTGTTGATGATGACTTCTTTGATTGCTCCATTTCAAGGTTTGTTGCTTTCCCATTGTTGAAGGTCTCTTCTTCTTTGAAAATCATCTTGTTGATGATGTCTTTGCCATTTCAAGGATTGTGTTCTTCCCATTTTTGATTATACCCTCTTCTTGGAAATTGGCTTTGTCGAAAATAGTTTTTCCTTCTTTGATCAAATGAAACGGTCATTTGATGTCTTCTAGCGGTATAAATTTTCTTCGATCATTATTTCACGGTACCTAATATGACATTGTTTTGTGGTACCCTTATGTGTTTGGGTCCTTTGGGATTAGTCTTGAGACTTTTAGGTCTCCAACAATAATTGGAGCTATTTCTAGCCCGACAAGTATTTACCGTATGACCCTTTTTACCGCAATAAAAGCATGTAATAATTTAGGAGCATAATGACCAACGTCTTAGAGACTTGATTCCTTTTCATGTGATTGACACCCTTAGGCTTATGATCAAGTTCTAGTTTCAAATTATCACAACAATCAACAATATTGGTCATCTTGTCGGTACTCAAGTTGAATTTTAATAAATCCTTTTTCATGCAATCAATATTCTCAACAAGAGTACTATTTTTTTTTTCAAGGTTTCTAACCTTGTCAAGTGTGGTGGTGTGAGCACATGATAGTGATTTAAGAAGTAAATAAGCTATCCTTATCATTTTTCAAAATATTGAATTCCTTTTTCAAATTTTTGTATCTAACAAGTAAGCTTTGGAATTCATTTTGAAGTTCATCATAATCATTTTGTAAATCACTATAATCATTTTGAATGACAATATCATAGGAGGTAGAGGGTTTAAGACATACCTCATTTTCTTCATTGATGCCCATAAAACAATATTCAACTTCTTCATAATTGGAAGTTGTAGGGAGTTTATTCCTTAGATTTGAGCTTGTATGATCTTGAGAAGTAGATGCTTTTGTTTGACTCCTTTCATTTGCAAATACTCCATAGATGGCTTCTAATTTTTGCCATACTTCATGTGCCGACTTTATTCCTACAATATGTTCATATTCTAAATTAGTAAATGAACAATACAAAATATTTAAAGCCTTACCGTTTAAGGAGATGATTTTCTTTTCTTCATCATTGAGCTTTTTGAAGTCTTTTGAGGTGTATGGTGTATCTTTCGTCGGAATGGATTCTCCATGAATGACGGTGTTCCAAATGTCGAACCCGCAACCTTGTAGATAGCATTCCATTCTTTCTTTCCAAAATATAAAATTTTTGGAATCAAACCGAGGTGGCTTGGTGGTGGAGGTGCCGGAAAGATGAGCTTCGTTCGTAGCCGTCGATCGTTTCTCTTCACTCGCGATGTGAAACGAGCTTGCCAAAGAGTTTGGCTTTGATACCACTTGTAAGTCCAAGCGGCTACGATAATCTAGAGGGGGGGTGAATAGATTATCTCCATCTTTTCGATTTCGCCCTCTTTTTCAAACCGAATGCTCAAACAAAATAATGAAGGTGCGGAATGTAAACAACACACGTCGATTTAAAGAGGTTCAACCCACCTAGGGCCTAATCCTCTACCACCCCAAAGATATCCAGGGATGGATTTCGAAAAGAAAAAGAATTTTATTAATTACCAAAATTAATACAAATTCAACTTACAACACCTTGAAGAGCACCACACTCTTCTTCATCACCACCTTTGAGATTACCACAATCTCACTTGAAGATTACCACAATCTCCAAACGGCACCTTGTGAAGATTACCACAATCTTCACCCTTGAAGAGCACCACACTCTTCAACACCTCAACAAGAAGATTACCACAATCTTCTTACACCTAACACCTAGTTCACCCAAGTGTGTTCTTACCACAAGAACAACACTCACAAGGATATCTTGTGTTTGAATGGCGACCACAAATTCAAGATTACAACTCGATAATTGATAATACAATAGAGTGCAAGTGTAATCAAGAATAGCCAGACCTCAAGAATGTGAAAGTGAATAGCTAGGCAAATTACAACAAGAAATAAGACAATGTAAGAACAAGTGTATTCTTGAGTGTATCTTGTTGTGTTGTAGTTTTCTCTCTTTTTGTGTTGCTTCAATTCTTCCTCTATTTATAGGAGATGATTGATACTTGATAGCTCTCTTGGAATCGATTTCTACAAAAAAATTGCAATTAAAATCAAGATTATATGTTAGAAATCAATCCCACAATTTAGGGAAAAGTTGTCTGTTTGACAACGATTTAGAATTTTCTTTGTCAAAGCATAGGGCGACGATCGCACGAAATAGAAGTTTGAAACATAAAGCACCAAATTAACACAGGCGACCGGTCGAAGGTCACCTCGACCGGTCGAGCCTATGTGCGGCCGGTTCAGATTGATCAATTTTGAGAGTTCTCAAGTTTCTGTTTCACGAAACTTGTTCCAGTACGGGTCGCTCGCCAACGACCTGGTCGACCTCCTCAATAACAAGTTGTCCGATTTTTATCAAAAATAAACCTCAAGAAATACTCCAAAAATTCGTAAAAACATTTTAAACCGATCGGAGTATTTAGGACAACATTAGAAATATAGTTTTGAAGAAATAAAACATTTACACACAAAGTGTTGTCCGATATAAATTCCAATAAATACTCCGAAAAATAGTAGAAACATTTTAGATCAATTAGGAGTATTAGGACAACATAGTTTCAATGTAAAAACCCATTGACTTAAAAACATTAAATGTGTTGTCCAATTTTTTATCGAAAATAAACTTGATGAAATACTCCGAAAAATATTAAAACCCTTTTAAAACATTTAGGAGTATTTGGACAACCTTTAAAAACATTGTTTTGGTGTAAAATCAAAATCATCAAAATCATGATAAAACCATTTATCAAACAATAATTGCGCTTCATATTTCAGTCTGTAAAAAAAAAAATACAAAAGGCGCAATAGGTTCATACGATTATTTTAGAAAACTCAATAGGTTGTTGCGCCTACACTTAAATGCACAAGAGCCTCCAAATATACTACATTTTGTCAATTAAAAATAAAATTGACAATATTTTGTCAATTAAAAATAAAATTGATAATATTTTGTCAAAAAGCCCCTTAAGTTTTAACCACTTTTCTAAATCTCCCCACCTACTCTTTTATCCACTATTGTAAAAATCACTAGTCTTTGTTTAGTCGTTGGGCTCTCCTAGTAGCTATAAAGAGGAAAAATTAATAAATCCCCCAAACTATACGTGATTTTCTATATTGCCCCCTAAACTAACTTTTTTTCTACGTAACCCCCTCAACTACACGAAAATTTCTACGGTCCCATCCCATGCTTCCGCGGATCCGATGGGAATATTCCGATTGGCGGGGAGGAGAAAGAGGGCACCGTAGAAATTTTTATGTAGTTTAGGGGTTAAATAGAAGAAAATAGTTTAGGGTTGGTTTCAAAAAATCGTGCATAGTTCGGGGTACATTAAAATTTTCATAGATTTTTATATTTATACTTATTGTGTATACAAATAAAGTATTAAATTAAATCATAATTTTATAATTTCACAAGTTACTATGCATGATTCCCAAACGAATTACTTTGACTCGAAAAATATTTAGACACAAAAATAAACATTTTTAAAGCAAAATAAAGAATACAAGCTTTAAAAACCCAATCAAATATAGAAATGTCATTCATCTCCACTATATGATTGTTTGTATTCGATCATAAGCAATAGAATGGTCAAGAATAGGGATGACAATTTCGACACGACCCATGATACTGTCGTCCCGGCCCCCGCCCGCCTATGTTTTTTAATATATTTAATAATTTTTGTAAAGAATATTTTATAAGTATATTAAAAATAAAAAATTTATTCATTTTTTCATTTAAATTTATTTAATGTGGCGTAGGAGGGGCCGACCGACTCACCCCGTGTCTCACAAATGGTCGGGCCATCCCTAATGAAGAACCGACAAACTGAAACACTATTTTGACAAAATAAATGAAATTATAACATATTATATAAGCATTCATACATATTTATGGGCATACATAATTTACAATTTGATGTGCTTACGGGGAAAAATCGAACCTGGTAAGCTAGTAAATCTAAAATTGAGGAATAATTAAATGAAATTTTAAAGTTGATTTAACTACTAGAGGAAATTTTAATATACCCCCTAACTGTGCATGATTTTCAAATTACCCCCTAAACTTTTTTTTTTTCTACTTAACCCCCTGAACTACACGAAAAATTCTACAGTCCCAACTCTTCCACCCGTCGGCGAATTTGGCCGGAATATTCCACTGACGCGAAGGAGAAATGAGACCATAGAAATTTTCGTGTAGTTCAGGGGGTTAAATAGAAAAAAATTAGTTTAGAGAGCAATGTAGAAAATCGCGTATAGTTTGGAGGGTTCATTAATTTTTCCTCTAGCTATAAATCCTTGATTAGTCACCACCTGGGCGTTAAGCTCTCCATGACTATCTACATTTTTGTTTCTATTAGGCCCCAGCCAATCCTATTTCTTATACCCTGCCCAGGCCCGTCTATCTATATCCAGTATAGGCCCTGCCTGGCGCTAGACCCCAATTTACCACATATCCAGCGCCTATCGCTTTCTAGAACACTATTTTTACAAAGGCAACTAAAATTTGTCCTGAATTATAGCATTAAAAATCTTTACTTGAAACACACAATTGCTATTGTACGGTAATGAAACCGTAGTAATTGGGTTCCCAGTGGGGCTGAATATAAGAATTTATTTATCATTTTATTGTTTGATGAAATGTGGTATTGAGTATTGACAAATTCTAATGAGTGACGAAATTTGCCCAAACCCCAGCTGTTAGTGCTGGGCTAACTTTCCACAGTCCAAGTGAAATGGTGTATTCAGATTTCGTGTTCCATTATTAAAATGAATGACATGTGTAGATATATTAAAACAATCAAGATTCCCATGTTTGTGAGAATGACACTGTTACCTATCCATCCATTAAGTGGAATAGAGAAACGAAACATGAAATCTAGTCCTGAAATGAGGGGTTGATATATGATCTCCCCAAATCCATGCCGTTCCAAATGGGGATTAATTTTTCCACTTGTGATTACAGTTGTAGCAGAATGGTTAAACATAAAAGAATGTTATTTAGAGTCAGAAATACCGGCAGGTGCTTTTGCATTCTTACATTATTTTCAGTTAGTTACATAGGAAAGGATAACATTTTGGCTGCTTTTCTTATTTTTGTACACGGTATAAATTATAATGACGTTCTCTTGTATTCATAGTTTAATAATCCAGCTGCTATTCTTTTGGCATTTTGAACTTGTGAGGAGGGAAAAATTGGGGCCACTCTCCAAGCAATCCTGACCATCTCAGTTTATGGCTTTTTCAGCTTTTCTCATTTTTGGTTGGACCAGTTTGAATTCAATGGAGTCTCCATCCATCACCTTTAAAATAACTAGGAAAAAAAAGATATAAAGAAAGGATTTCAATGATATAACTTAGGGAAAATGGGAATTTTCATCATATAAGTTGGCCTATTTTGAAATTCGGTCCGTTATCTTGGAGTTCAGTCCTAAAAATTTGTACGGAATTATATATTTAGTCTCATATGTTTGAATCTTTAGCTTTCTGGTACTTTAAGTTACATCTTTAATTTACTTTTAGTCCTATATGTTAAAACATTGTGCATTTCCTTTAAGTGTAAAAAAGACTTTATATCTCATTTTTTTCAAATCTATTTATTCCAGTGCTTAAAATTGTATCAGAGCCTAGATTTATTAATAACTTTTAAGAATGATATATTATATTTCTGTAAGTAACCTTTGGCGAAGAGAATTATCTCCAAGAAATGAATCTGAATAAGTGTCCAAGATATATTCATTACAAGAGGTATCGTCAAATCTTAACAATGTATGAACAAGAAAATTAGGATAATTGATATGTTGAACAAGCAATCGTTGGAGTAAGAAGGGAAACCTTACAACGTAACACCGTGAAAGACAAAAAACGTATAATCTAAACTAGCTTTTGGTAAATCAGGTGTTACACACGAGTATGATAAATTAACAGGATACAACTCATCAAGACCATTGATAAATCCTGTTAATAAGTCCAATTGCGGTGAAATAATATTATAAATATATGACTCGAAATCCAATCATACAAACCAACCATTCAAAAGGCTTAAGACAATTATCATAATTAAATTCTTTTAGTTACTACTTATAAAAGGGCCGCACTTTGTTTTCTCACCTGTTGCGATTAACAAAGAAGCTCTCGTTTGCGTTAAAGGAAAGTAACGTATTTGTTTTAAGGGATAATTACAAAAAAAGCCCCTGAAATTCGGGCTAATTACAAACAAATCCAGAGATTTTAGGAAATTACAAAAAAAACCCTTTAGATTTGATCATCTTACATTTTCAATAATTATATGAACTTGTTCAAGCAATTTAAAAAGTGATGAGATAGGATCAGACATTATTTGGGGACAAACCCTCCTGAACTCCGCACAAAATCAAGCTTATAAATCTTAAGTTTCTGTCAGTTATGAAGATGCTCTAATCAAGAGCATGTCTTAATCCCAAGCAAGCAACCACCTCAATAAAAAAATACACAAATAATTTTTAATATCATAAAGGTGTTTCATATTTGCCACAAATCTTGCATCTTTTACATGTTAAGTAATGTTGTCCATGGATGCCAGCCCATATCCAATTGACAAAAAATGGGACAAGATTTGTTATATTCTGTCCTTAGAAGCATCCAACAACAGGTTCATTAGAATTTGTAAAAGTGTGTTTGTTTCTTTCCTCCAAATAGAGCTGTCAAAACGGGCCAGGCCCGTCGGGCCGCCCCGCCCCGCCTAAGGTAGGGGGGTGGGTTAAGTATTTAGTAGCCCGTCAAAGGGCGGGCCTAAACGGGCTAGCCCGCCAGAAAATAAAAAAAAAAAAAATAATAAAAAATTAGATAAAATAGACAAAAAAATAGGATAATTGATTTTTTATATTTTTATCTCTTATAAAAGTATATATGATATTTTTATAAAATATGTACTTGTTATCCATTAGTATATTTAATTCATTAAAATTAATAATATGAATAAAAAAAAATTTTTATTTTTTTATTTTTTTTTATTTCTGGCGGGCCGGCCCGCCCCGTCCCGCCAAGTGGCGGGTTTTGGCGGGCCACGGGCCGGCCCGCCCGCGGCCCGTTTTGACACCTCTACCTCCAAAGTAGTTCTACTATTTTGTTCAACACATCTTTTTTTTTCTTTATGTATATTACAAAGACTACCCCAAAATTTGACTTAATTACAAAAAAAAACTCAGTTATCTTTTAAAATTACAAATTAATGCCTCTTTTCGAGAGTGTTTTTGAAAGATAACTGGAATTTTATGTAATTAGGTTAAACCTGATGGGTAGTTTTGTAATTATCGCCAATTTTGTTTTATGACTTATGATCAGTGTTAGCGCAAGACGCTAGTTGGGCCCCGATTAGGAGTATTCTTTGGATTAGGCGGGGCCTAATCGGAAGAAAACATGGGTAGATAAGGGGGGCCTAGCGCTTAACCGGGGACTAATCGGGACTGGACGGAGATTTTTAGAACGTTGCTTATGATCATTGATCGCCTCTAATTACTGTTTCAACACCTTTGTAATGATGTGAAAGTGTTCACTTTAGATTTTTGTCTTTTTGATGATGTATTAATCAAAGTTTTTTTTTCCAAACTATATAGATAGAGGTGATAAATTGATGATTACACGAGCGGCGATACATAAGATTACTCTATAGTACTATATAGTCTTATGATATGATAGCTCTATATTATTATGGACCTTGTTTAGTAAAAAAAAATTAATAATAAATTTGTACAACCAATTTTACAAAAAGAATTAGAAAATTCAAATAAAACAATACAAATTCCCAGAATAAAATTTCAAAAATTAAAAAATTTAATTAACAACTTGAATAAATAAACCATAGCAAAAGTCAAAACCTACAAAACTAAAAATATCAAAAAACAAAAATCTAATAATATCAATAATGTTACCAAAATTGTGTTTTGATTTTTCATGTATGGTTATATAGTCAACTTTTACAAAATTTTAAACAGTGTTTTGTTCTATGACTTTAAATATTAAACAATATTTATATGCAATTTTTTTTTAAAATTTACCGTACCCCTATTTCAAAAATCCTGGATCCGCCACTGATTTACCTCCCATTTAATTTGGGTCCGTGAGTCGTTATTGCCCATCATTTACAAATATGATTTTTCACAATATATATAGTGAATTAAATATGGACCCATATGCCACATAAATCTACCAACACAAAATTCATTTAATAGTCCCTATTGCAACTGTACGTGCCATGCACAGGTCTCTTCAGACTTCAATTTCATTTTGATGTTATATATCTTAGTTAATATTTTGGGTTAAATTACAAAAACCTACCCTAAAGTGTAACCTAATTACACAAAAAATTCAGTTATTATTTAGAACTATAAAAACCTCTTTAGCAGACGCAATTTGTAAAATAGAAATAAATGTCTAGGGGTATTTATAATTTTAAAAGACTTTACTAATTAGGCTAAGAATAGTTTTTTTTTTTTGTAATTTACCCTAATAGTTTTTTTTTTTTTTTATAACTAGCCTTCGCTTACGCCGACTATGCTCGAGGACAACAACTCGGCTTCATTCGCCGCCAAGGTAAACCATGGATGTGCACGCACGGGCCAAATGGCTTCTGACGTCTGACGACAACCACTTAGAAAAGCTGAGTTATAAACAATTTGGTAATGGTATCTAAGACAATCAACATTCACAAGCCTTTCTTGTCTCCACCACTTAGTAGGAATTTTCTGATAGGGAAGATTATGTATGGACTACAAAAAGGGAATAGAAAGCATAGGTAGTGAATGAACTATGAAGGAATCCTAAGCTTTTAAAGGTTAAAACTCTTCAAAAAAGTTATATAGTGGGAATAAATTCTAACATTTGTTTTTAAATAATTTGAAGGTGGCCAACAATCCATTTCAATTAGATGCCAAATTTTCCAATCAAAAGCAAATCATTTTATAACCACAATGATCTTGATTCTATTTTTCTTGTCTCTTCATTCTCTCAAGAGTTGGGGAAGTAAAACATAGTATAATATTTCAAATATAGTTGGGATGTTGATATTTTAGGACTTCTATATTTTTTCTAATTTGCAGTTTAGGATTTTAATTTGAAAATTCGGTAAACCGAGGATATTTTTGGACAAAAAATTCAAAAATAGGTTGGATATAACGTGACTGCCACCTCACTACTGTTATATAAATGTTTTTATCATGATTTTGATGATTTTGTTCAAATGAGTTTTTAAACCAAAACAATATCCCTAAATGTTGTCTAAATACTTCCGATCGATTTAAAATGTTTTTACTATTTTTCGGAGTATTTCTTAGAGTTTATTTTCGATAAAAAATTGGACAACACATTTGTTTCAGGCTCGACCGGGCCGCTCTATAGAGCAACCCGCACTGAGTTGAGTTTTGAAACAGAAAATGGGACGTAAGAAAAAAAAATGGAGAGGCGGCAGGTGGGCGACACTGCACTGGGAGCACCCCTGTTGGTTGACTTCCGGCCAGTAAAATCTTCTAGTCCAACCGTCACTAAGAGGCGACCTGGCCGCATCCCCTCCGACCGGTCCCCCGTGTAAAAATTCGCAGAATTCAATTTCAATCTTATCTCAGACGACCGGCCGAACCCCCATGTTTATCAAAGCCAAACTATCCGTTGCGTTTTTGCATGACTTTTCCCTATTTTGTGGGATTGATTTCTAATGACTATATTGATCATTTTAAATGGTTTTTTTGCAAAGAAATCACTCCCAAGGAGGAGCCAATGTCCTGGAAATGAAAGCCAAGTCCTCTCCTATAAATAGAGGCTTCATTCAAGCAACAAGACACAACACTCTAAACAAGCAAAGAGCAAACAAAGCAAACACTTTCATATATCTTGTTGTATTAGCCTAATCACTTTCACTTGCACAAATTTGAGGTCTAGGCTTTCAATTCTTGATTACACTTGTACTCATATTGTTTCAATCATTATTGAGTTGTAATCTTGATTTTGGTCATCATTCAACACAAGACATCATTGTGAGTATTCTTGTGGTAAGAATACACTTGGGTGATCTAGGTGATAGGTGTTTGAAGGTTGTGGTAATCTTCAAAGGTGTTGTAAGAGGGTTGTGGTAATCCTCAAAGTGTTGTAAGAGGGTTGTGGTAATCCTCAAGGTGGTGAAAGAGGGTTGTGGTAATCCTCAAGGTGTTGTATTAATTTTTGGTAAATTAATAAAATCTTTTTTTCTTTTTGAAATCCATCCCGGATATACTGGGGTGGTAGTAGATTAGGCCCTAGGTGGGTTGAACTACTATAAATCGATGTGTGCTATTTACTTTCCGCATTTAGCATTTCATCTTTGCTTGAGTTTTTCGAAAAAGAGGGCAAAATCTTAAAAACTGGGATAATCTATTCACTCCCCCTCTAGATTATTGTAGCCACTTGGACTAACAACTACTCCAATTTGAGATTTTTAATTTTCAAGTGAAATTGCTAATTAAGTTATTTCTAAATTTAATAAAATTAATTAATAAAAATATGAAAAGTGCATGTCATACGCGTCCAAGTCAGCATCCAAATCAATAATTTTGCGATAAAATTGAAGAACCCCAATTTGAGGTGGTGAGGTGGCAGTCAAACCAACAATCCGACAACTTTCTTTATTTTCCGGCCAAAATTGTTCTCAACATGCCAAATTCTTTAAATTAAAGTCCTAAACTGAAAATTAAAAACAGAAAAGTCCTAAAATACCATAACTCAAAGTTACAAGACCAATTTTGTAATTGAGGTAATTTTAATTTGGCCCAAACCTATACAAAATTTTCTACTTTGCCTACTTAACTTTAAGTTGTTCTGCTTTACCCCTATCAACTTTGCAAATTGTTGCACTTAACTAATAATTTCCAAATTTACCCCTTACTGTTAGTGAAATATTGTCAGTAACTATTACATCTCGAACAATTACTCAGATTCATTTTCTCTCAAAAACTATCCATCATTGGTCAATATACAAATAGTATTAAATAATTATATATTTCATCAATAAACCTGGACCATGATACCATTTTCAGATATCACAAAATAAAATAACCATAAATATTAAGGGGTAATTTGGAAATTATAGATTAAGTACAACAGTTTGCAAAGTTGTGGGATAAACTAGAATAATTTAAAATTAAATTGACGTAATAGAAAAACGTGAATAATTTGGGGCATATTAAATTAACTATTTCTAATTACGCCTTTCTAAATCAATGGCAGACATTATTTAAGAATTTTATTTTGTTGAGTGGAAAGTGGGACAGGAAATGAGACATGGTGGGGTTGAGAAGTGTCAAAATTAATTTGGATAATCTGAGATGTGTTGTTTGTTAAGTGGACATAAGTTGAGAGGCAAAATGTAAAGTGATATGAGTTGGTGTAATAAATGTTGAAATATAATAGTAACAGGAGCAATAGCTTCCATTAAAACCAAAGCATATGTAAGTATGTATAAAGAAGCAATTATTTCCTACTCATTTTAGACAGGTTTCCACCCACTAACACCAAATCTTTCATGAGGATTGTTTTCATGTCCCGCCCCATTTCTTTGACCAACTTTTGGCTCCAATCTGTTTTTTTCTTTTTTAAATTTTTATCTTATTAACTCTAAAAACTAAAGCCTAAAGTCTTTACAAATTTACTTATTCTCATTCATCTTTTTACAAATTAAGAATTTATTTTATTTATTTGTTATTTGAGTAATTTATTTAGTTTTATATATATTTTTATTAATAAATACAAATTGAGGACCATAATTTCGCACGAGGTTCCTCATCCTCGTTCCAAATACCCAAAATGAGGAATTATAAGAGGATAATATTTCGGATGAGATTTAGGGACGGGGAATAATATGTCCTATATTAGTCCTGTCCACACCCATTGCCACCCGTAATGGTGATGCGTACGTGTATGAGAGAGAGTTTTAAATTTTTATAGTTTGAAAATAATTTTTTTATTTTCAATGGTTGTTTTATACTAGATAATAATCGTTATATATTAATAATGGGATTGTCAAAAGGAGTTGGACAAAAAATGCGTTGGAGGTCATCAATGTGGGTTCAAATCCTGGGGAAACATCCCTACTTTCTTCTGGGGTAGGATCTTGATGGCCGTCAGTTAATACAACAGCATAACCCTAACCAGTCCAAGCACATCGCACGATTTAACCTGGTGGCAACAAAAAAGGGCGGAACTACTACTCACAGACTTAGTTGGACGCAAGCTTCGAAGCTTGGTTATTAATAATAATAATGAGATTCACTTTATATAGTGTGCAATAAACCTTATTATTTCACAATGCATCGACACGAATGCTTTCTATTTTATTCGGCATGTTGTAGTCACATACATGATCATTGATAATTATATATATATATATAGGGATTGGTTCAAATGAGACCGTGAGACATAATCTGGTACATCCATTACATTTATTGGATGGTATAGATTTAATTCAATTTTTGATGTATGTTTAATGTGAAAAAATTGTTAAAAGGTTATTTTCGTAATTGCACGGAGAAACGCCCAATCATGTTAAATATGGATAGATATTGCTTCCTTTATTATCGGCAGTAATTGGGATTGTGTGCATCTTGACCGCCGTTTTTTCTAGGGAATAATCTTGCATAATTATTCTTGATACAATCAATTTATTTTGAATTTTCTTTTAGGCATACCGTATAGTATACAATGTGTTGCATATTTTTTGTTTTTTTGTTGCATATTTTACGTTTTTTCGTTGCAAAAATTGAATATTTTTGTTGCATATTTTACGTTTTTTCGTTGCAAAAACTGAATATTTTTGTTGCATATTTTTGTTATTGGTATTTATTTTTCTTGCATAGAATTAAATGTTTTGTTGCATTTGATAGTATTAGGACTTATGCAAGAAAATTTCATTTTTTATATGTCAGTTTATATGTCAGTTTTGTTATGCATTGGTATATTAGGACTTATGCAAGAAATTTTCATTTTTTATATGTCAGTTTTTATTTTTCTGCCGATCGAGACGCGTACTGAAATTTTTTTTTCTTCGTTCTTGTTGCAGTCGTTCTGAATTGTTTGCAACTGATTTTTTTGATTTAATAAAAATGGCGTTTATTGGAGGATAGAGATTAGACGATTTTTTGGCTTTCATTTGATTGATTTCATCCCTAAATTAAAGGGATGAGATATGGTAAGTCCTATTATTTAGTTACACGTTTTTTTATAGTTTCCCCTAAATATCCTCAGCCGAAAATGATGCTTGAAAATTCAACAATATCTAATGTTTCAATTTTATCCATCCATTAATTGATTGTAACGGTTCAGATCATGTCTCACGGTCTCACTCCAATATATGGTCTCACAAGAACCATCCCCTATATATATATATATATATATATATACTTTTTTTACTTTTCCCAAGCGTGTACACACGGGTTCAAAACCCTGAACCCCCCTCCCCAAAGAGGGAGGAGATATCACTAGGCCCATTGGCCATTGGTCATTGATAATTAACATAAAAATTGAAGAAACTAAATATACCTCATCACATATAACTATATAAGACACTGTCATGAAAATAAAAGAAACAAATTAAAAGGTATATTAAAAGGAAAGAGAAAGATATCTATATATAAGTGGGAGCTAAAGACAATAGCAGAATGGCATAAAAGAGACCACTATCCTTGTATATGGTTCTGCAGATGTAATCGAGAATAGGAATACTTACAACCGGTGGCTTAGCCCACTCGACCACCACAAGCAATTGTGGGGTGGAGGTCGAGGGTTCAAATCCCCGCTCCATCAAATTGTTTGTGGGGTGGAGGTCGGGGTTCATATTGCATTCCATCAAATTGCTCCCGGGGCATATGCGGGTGAAGATTTGGTGGGAACTCATCTTGAATAGCATCCGTGTGGGTTCGATTCGGGAGAGATCGTTATTAGTAGATTGGGGGTCGAACATAATTGTTCTCTTTCTTTACCGGGAGGATACGGTTGTACGTCGCCAGACCACGCCGAACATGGTCGGTCGGTGCGTGCACATCCCGCGGTTTACCTTGGCGGCAGCAACAATGAGGAGCCGGAGCCGTTGTCATCAGCATAGTCGGGCGTAAGCTGAAGTTGAAGCCGAGTTATCAAAAAAAAAAAAAAAGAGAGAGAATAGGAATACTTACCAATCTTAGTGCATCAATATGCCCGAAATTCCACCAAACTTTGACATTATTGATTTTTTTTTAATAAGCTAGAATACTGATTGAGGGGAGGAGATAAATTTCAAATAAACTAAAAGATACAGGGTTCGAACCATTGTCAACACCCTTATAAAAGGTTAGTGATACCACTTGAGCAACAAGCTAGTGGTCTTGAATTTTTTTGTTTACTTATTAAAGTTGTTTAAGGCCTATAAATTTGGGGTACTTGGTATGATTCCACATGTGAAGTGTACTAAATAAGAAAAGGAAAGTTCAAGCTCATTAAGTAAAGTTTCATCACTTGACTTATTAACACAACTCTGTTCCTTTATTTAATCATTATGGAGGATGAAACCTTACTTGGTGGGCTTGTACTCTTCTTCTTTCTCTTATTAACAAGAGTCACTTCCTCTATTTAATCAACTTAGACAACTCATAAGAAAAGGAAAGTTCAAGCTCATTAAGTAAAGTTTCATCACTTGACTTATTAACACAACTCTGTTCCTTTATTTAATCATTATGGAGGATGAAACCTTACTTGGTGGGCTTGTACTCTTCTTCTTTCTCTTATTAACAAGAGTCACTTCCTCTATTTAATCAACTTAGACAACTCATAAGTGACATATATCAACACGCTTCATCACTTGTGAATCTTTCGTTAATTCATTAATCATCATAACAAGATATATCCCCCATGCTCCATCACATCATGTGATGGCCCACCTTGGGTCGAGTATCGGCATGCGGCCTGCTCTGATACCATGTTAAATTTGGGGGGGGGAAACTTGGTATGGTCTCATACATGAAACATATTCCATCCTAAAATTAACCAATTGGTAATAGAAATACTGGCTCACTTGGCTTATTAACAAGACTCACTTCTTCTATTTAAAATGTGAGACAACTCACAAGTGACATATATCAATAAGCGCCTTTAAGAATTTGTTCAACTATTCAATTAAAATAATAATAGTAATATTAATGATATTAATCCTAGAATCATTTACATCACTTAATTGGGGCAAACTAGCTTTTCATTAGTTATATACTTATATTCATGATGTCTGCATTCAATATACTTTATCAGTCTAGACCCATTGCAGGATCTGATGCTTATTTAGCTAATCAATTGCATGAATTTTCTTTTTCTTTTTAAAAAGAATTGTATGAAATTTTCAGAATAAACCCCTTTAATTTGAAATTTATTATGGCAACAATAGTTCAAGGGGGTAAAAGAAAAAAACGGAACATCTCTTCAACTCTTTATTTATACTTGGAAAAAAAAAGGCATTTGCATAATACTGTCTATAATATATCCATTATGAAGAAATGGATAATATTTGGTATTTGCATAACATAACAGTCATGTTGCAATTTGAAGCTAATTTAAATACTCTTAAATAATTAACATTTTACACAAAAAAATTTCCTCCCTAAATAGTACTACAAATACTCTGGATACTTTGATACAAATTCTTTTTGTCTTGAAACCGTTAATCTCCATTCTTAGTCAATTTGATTGTTTATCAATTCAATTCATAACATATGCTACTAATTTTTTTTAACACTTACAGTGCTCTCGAGTCTCGATTCATCGAATTAAATTCGATGGTACTTGACCAGTTGACCTACACTCTTAATTTCCAGGACAATAATAACATAGCTAATCAATCACTAACAAAAGTTAAACTCCCACTATATATGAACAATGATAGAAGAGGTTCTGATTCCTCATGATTAGTAATAAAAGATATAGTACTTGTGATAAGGGGTGGTTACTCTAAGTTGCTTAGTACAACACAATGGGTCTTAATTAATTCTATTATTCTAACCCGTGGCCTTAAGAACGGACCCTTTTGGTGATACCGGCCTGACCCATTAGGACAATCGTTGATCTTCTGGTCAACCAAGTACATGATCATAACTCAGATGGTTACATTTGGCGCTATCAGAATTTTCACATGTGTGTCACACATATCTATAAATACCTTGCTATATACACTAGTCAAATGATAACAAGTCTTTACTCAGACCTTAAAAACTCATCTGACTTAGCCAGATACCCGAAGATAACCACTTATGTAAATCAACTTGAAAATAAAGGATATATGGGAATATGATTGTTACAATGGGTCTGCAACATATGTATAGTTCAAGTAACAACATAATAAAACTAATAACATGATCATAGCTAAAGGATCCAAAGAATTTAAGTTTGAATAAGGTCAACGCCATGATGATGTCCACAATGCACGTGTTGTAGAGTACAAATACCATAAAAAGAAAGACATATATTTGCTTGCATTAATTATGATGCCTCTTCCATTATGTCCCTACACTTCCTTATTTGGCATTGTTACTGTATTGCTCACCTCACTGTTTGTTAGGAATATCTTAAAGATGAAAATAAATCAGATCATTTAATTGAAATTGATCTTTAAAAATTGAGAATAGAATAGAAGTAGAATAGTTAATTAAGCCAACTTAAAAAAGTACTCCAAATATCCATATAAAATATAGCATTGAATTAAGTTTCAACACAATTTTTTTTGGTAAAAAAAAAGACATAATATGTGTACTAAGATTGAGTACTGAAGCTCAATTCACTCGGTTCGTTTAAATTCAAGTCAATTAATAATCATGTCAAGTACCAACAATTTGTAAGTTTGTTAAAAATCCAAACAAATTTGAATAACATCGTGTCGACTTGAATTGGTTCAGTTACGCCCTTATCATTGCATGTCTTTAAGAATTAATTTTTTGGCGTCTCAGATTATATGTGATAATTGCAATTATATTCATTCTTCTACAAGAATAATTGTGATTACAGCATAATAATGTAAAACAAACTTCGGATGATGCACATCCATTTGGATCACACGTACCCAACGATGGTCCCATTTCATATTTAAGAAGGGGAAACCCTATGTTGTACTAGAAAAAAAAATAATTATTGGTATTTGATTTTAATATTTTGTGACGCGATTTTCAGGAACTTGTACTGTGGATTGTGGAACGTAAATTGCCTAATTTCACTTTTTAATTCTTTTAACATGATTTAAGTGTCTCTTGTAAATGAGTAGTGTAATTGTTGAACTATACTTGATTACTGTCCAAACGGCATAAATATTATCATAATTTTAGCATAATGTTACTCAGCCTAAACTTATATCAAACATATGATTGAAACTGCATATGATTTTAAAATAATAATTTTATGAATTATAATATAATAGCTAGGGTGAATTAAAATTAGATGTGTTTCTATTTTTTTTTAATATTTTCAAAGGCTGAAATAAAGGATTCTTTGCTAGAATTAATTTTTGTACTAAATCAAAATAAATTTAGATTAGTTTTATTAAAAATAAGAATATTATGTTTTCTATATGGCATTACTTAACATGTGAATATTTGCAAAAATTATTAGATGCGTAAAAAGACATTAAATAATCATAAATTGAAAATATTTTTAATAACGTTAATAAAACAAACACTTTTTTTGGTTTCCAAATAATAAAAAGTGAAAAGACGACTCTGTCTGGAAATGATAGCAAAGGGGTACTTGATGAATGGAGATCCCACGAGGAACAATTACATCACCAATCTCGAAATTGCCTAGAGATTCTAACCATTTATGAGCAATAATGCCTATCTCCATTCCATAATCTTTAGTTATTTTTGTTTTTTATTTTATTTTAATTTTTCTCTCCTATAAATATTTCAATTTAGATCCTACTTTTAAGGATGGTTTTAGGTGAAATTGTTGACTAAATTGTCTTAGCATCAACCTTAAACATTATTCTAGGCACGCTTGATTAGAAGTGCCAAAGTTTATTGATTTTTAAATACCTCATTAGTGTTGTTCCAAAAATAAAACTCATTAGTGGATAAATTCACAAACAAATATTTAAAAATACGATGCTGAAATAGCTAAAAGCTGAAAATTTTATCATGAATTTGAGAATAATGATTGGAAAGAGAATAACGAGGAGGTATAATTATCAAAAAAACATATCACAAATATTTCTTATTTATAGTTTTTTAAGGAGGATATTTGCGCTGTCAAAAAAAAAAAGGAGGATATTTGCGGTTTTTTCCAACCTTCTTTAAGTTTAAAAATTTAAAACTTTTCGCCCCTATTAAGTAAAACTATTTATCAACATCTTATAAACTTTGGATCTGTGATTTCAAAATGAAAAATCTTATAAGCTTCACAATTTTATTTTATACTAATAACATAAGACTTTATTTTAAATAATCCCAACATTTTGTAAGTTTCAATTAATAGCAACAACTATTGTCTAGCGTTTCTAATAAGATATAAAAACTTATAAGATGTATTTATGAGAGCTTAGAGTGAGAGTTTTTGGATATATTATCATCGAGGTTATTCTAATTTCATAAAGATTATATATACCTCATGGAGTAGGTCTCCTGTCAGACCGTCTGACGGATCTAATCCGTCAGAAGGATTCGGTCCGACCCGTCTTTATCATATTGGGCTGTTATATAGTTATCTCCAACGTCAGCCCAAAAGAATAAGAAACAAAAAAAAAAAACAAAAAACAAAAACGCACTCACACCGCTCCATCGTCGCAACAACAAAAACATTCAGTATTAATTTAGAGTTGATTTCATGGGCACATTTCCTGCAATATCCTTGGCTTCTCAAGCATCAAGTATTTTCCATTTGGAGTCTTTTTCATAAGATTTTTAAGAAATTATATTTGAAGTTATGCAGGGGAGTATCTTCATTGTTATGTATTAGTTTTGTAAAGAAATCCATGGTTTTAGATTTGCTATGTTTTTTTCTTAAGGTGATCTAAAGAATGAATATTGTAGTAGTAGAGTATTTGAAGACGAAGCATTAAATGATACAAGTATTAGTATCAACTAATACTTTTATGGAGAAATATTAATACATTTTATAAGAAAAACTAATACTTTACAGGAGCACTACTAAAATACTCTTTAGAAAATTACTAATACTTTTTCGAGAAACTACTAGTACTTTTCTGAGGGACAACTAATACATTTCGGGAGAAAAATTTAATTATATTTTGGGAAACTACTAAAATACTCTCCAGGGAACTACTAATACTTTTTTGAGGGACGTGAGTATATTAAGGAGAAATACTAAAAATACTCTTCATGGAACTACTAATACATTTCAGAATAACTATTAATACTTTTCATAAGGACTGTTAATACATTTCAGGAGAAAAATTTAATTATATTCAGGGAAACTACTAATACTTTTTCGAGGAACTACTAATACTTTTTTGAGGGACTGCTAATACATTTCGAGAGTATATTAAGGAGAGATACTACAATACTCTTCAGGGAACTACTAATACATTTCAGAAGAACTGCTAATACATTTTAGAAGGATGACTAATACTTTTCAGAAGGACTGTTAATACCAGTGATCCCTGGAAACTACTAAAACACCACTGCTAATATTACGGAAATGCCACCGGATCCGCGATTTAGATCTGTCTAACAGGTCAGACCCGTTAGACGGTCTGACAGGAATTTTTGTCTACCCCATGAATAACAGAAAACTCAATTCATTTTTTCACATATTACACAACATACAAAACATTTAGCAAATATCACAAATACCCCTGGTTACGTAGAAGAAACATTTTTTACGCCTCCGGTTTTCTATGAACTACCAAAAAAGTCAAAAAAGTTCCGAGTTTCAAAAAATAGATGAGGCCATGAGTGTAATTTTGTTCGTCCACTATTTTTTTCTTCATTTTCTTGGAATTATGTAAGGGACATTATCACATTTATACGAATTTCGTTAATTTCACCACGGTCCCTCAATCTATGCTTTTTGACATTTAAAATGAGCAAATTACACTAACCCCATGTTCTATTCACATTTTCATACTTTATCATATAAACTAATTTTTATTACACTTTACCCTAAGATTTTATTTTTCTTAGAGTAATAAAAATAAATCATTATGGTCATCATGTTATTGTATATAAAATTAATATTTTCTTAAATTCATACATTGTTTCAACAAAATGTAGCTAGGTATTCTTAGTCGATTTCTGATTTGCTCCACACGTATAATTTTACGACTGTTTCTTACGCTCAATCTTAACAGACATCACAATGGTTCATACCAACAAGACAAAAAGGCAAAAACTACAGAAAAAAAAAATCTCCGCTAACTTTAGTCATTAGCAATCAATCTTAAGTATTCATCGCTAACCAATTAAAAAAATAATATAATTTTAGTCAATTAACAATGAAAATATTCGTCACTAACCAAGAATATCAACTACATTTCAGTCAAACAATATATGAATTTAAGTGATTATTAATTTTTTATACGGAAGTATAATGAGTTGGATATGATTGTAATGAACTATTTTTATTATTTTAAGAAAAATAAAATTTTAGGGTTAAAACTGTCCATATATAGCAAAATTAAAAATTACATAATTCAAATGATAAGGTGTAATAAAAATTAATTTATAATACAAAATGTAAAAACGCGAATAATATAGCTGATTTAGTGTAATTTCCTCATTTACAATTTAGCTCAAATTTTTACTTGACTTAAAGTTGGTTCCATCTTATGTGTCGTTCACTCATTCTGGCCACTCATATTTTCCACGATTTGTTTCCACCCATAGCATCTTTTTTGCTGACAACAACATAAACATTAAACATATGTATCCTGAAATATTCATGAAATAAACCTGTTCAATAACTAATATAAATTTAGAAATATTAATCATAATTATTTATAAAAAGAATTGAAGAACGAAGCAATTCCACCATAAAAAAATATTAGTTCTCAAATGTTGCGCTAGTTTGCAGTGACTGCGAATCTGCAATTGCAGGGCAGTTAAAGTTCCAGTAGCATAGTATGAACGTGTGTTCGTGTTTTCTATTAGTATTATTTTAATTTTGATAAATAAAAAATAATCAAAATTTGATGTAAGTGACAAACACAGGGAATGTTTGGATTCAGACATATGAATTGGAACTTAGCAAAACCCAAAGCCAAATCCCAATACGCATGTCTTCTTTCCAACACTCCATCCTAAGCAAATCCAAAGGCATGATTATTTTTATCTTTCTTGACTTGTGTGTATTAACTATTAAAGGATTGCCTCACCTTGACATTCGTAGAGGAGGTGAATCACGTGATATGTCTTAATGAGTCAGCATCCAGAGCTATTTTAGTCTGAGTCGTCGTACAAGAAATCTTCTTTCAATCTGTTACTTGGCGTTTTTGTACCTCTACGATGCGGGTGCCTGCAAAGCAGACATCACATCACCCAAGTCCTTTGCACCTTTTAAGCTATATCCCCGGGCACTCGTGTATGTATTGTGTGCACAAATAATAGACTCCAGATTTAAATTCTTTAGCAAGAATTTTCAATTAATGTCCTTTTTATACTTAAACAAAATTAAAATAAATTCATTTTATTTTGTATAAATTATGTCCACACTAGCTTGTTAGCCTTGTGGATCTTTTAAAGGGTACTCTATATTTTGTGGGCACATCAACATTGCTTTATACATACATTTTAAATTCTGGAATGAAAGAATATAGAAGGCTAAAGAAACCAAAAGAAAAAAAACCCTCTAAGCAAAAGCATGATTGAAGGAATTTTCCTTTTTCCCCATCAACTTTTGAATTCATCTATTAAAATTGTGGGTTTTTTTATTACAAACTTTGCTTTCTACATATTCTTTTTCATCTACTTTGCTGGACAAGTGGTGGGCATGTTACTAGTCACTTTTTTACTACATAACCCCTTCTTTCTCTTTAGGCCTGACAATATTTTGAACTATTCTCATGTGATGTATGTTATTTCCTGTTTCAGTTGAAATAAATTGTTCCATACTTCAAAACTACAAAAAAAAAAAAAAAAATTCCTGTCTAAAGCTATTTTCTTGTTGCTATCTGGGATAATATTTTTTTTTCTGAATTTCTGAGAAAATGGAAGTTACAAGAAAAGAAGCTGTTTTCTTGATTATGGGTTTGTTCAGCTTATGGTCTTATGCAACTGCTTTGCTCACACCTAATGGTGTCAACTTTGAAGGTCAGTACTTTATAATTGTTATTCAATAAGTAATTGTTGGCCTTAAAAAAATGGCATATAGTATCTAAAATTCTCTGTTTTTAAAAATAATTTTGCAGTGCAAGCTTTGATGGATATAAAGAAATCCTTGAATGATCCTCAAGTTCTTAAATGGGATGAATATGCTGTTGATCCATGTGGTTGGACTATGGTTGTTTGTTCTCATGATAATTTTGTCATTACACTGTAAGCTAAATCTCCAAATTCCAATTTTTTTTTTTCAAAGAAAGTAATAATATTTTGATTTTTTTTTGTGTGCATAATTTGGTCTGAAATAATTTGGATTATTAATCTTGCAGAGCAATCCCAAGCCAAAATTTATCGGGCACGATATCGCGTAGTATTGGGAATTTGACACACCTCACAAATGTGTGAGTAGCTAAGAAAGATTAATTAGTTAACAATAGTTTAATTTTTATTGACAGGTTTTAATTAACTGAAAGAAGTTTATTTTTCAGGCTGTTGCAGGATAATAACATATCAGGGCCAATACCAGCTGAGTTAGGAAAACTCCCAAAGCTTAAAGAACTTGATCTTTCTAATAATTTGTTGACAGGAGAAATACCCTCTTCTTTATCTCAACTCAAAAGCCTCCAGTACCTGTAAGAATCTGTTTATATATACTTACGGCTAAATTGCGAATTTTAGTCCTGTAGCTATAGGGGTCGACATTAATAGTCCTGCATAACACATGGATTTTTCCGGCAAATTTTTCAACTTCCAAAAACAAAAGGACTGAAATCGAGAGTTTTTTGGATTTGCGAATTGTAGTTTATGAAGGACTATTATTTCTGGACCCATATAGCTACCGGACTGGAATTGCAATTTAGCATTATACTTACCTTCCAGCAGAAGATTAAAGTGTTTGAAATTTTATAAATATTTCAGGCTTTTGCTGGTTATTATTTACTTCCAATAATGAGTTCATATATTTGATTTACTGTTCTTTGTTGAAAACAGGAGGTTAAACAATAATAGTCTAACTGGTGCTATTCCTATGGCTTTGGGCAACTTGACTCAGCTTACTTTTCTGTAAAGTTCTAATCCCAACTCTTTGTTTTTTTTGTAGCAACTCAATATTTAGTCAAGATTTGTTTTTTTATTTTAATCTAATATGAAGATTTGTGATGTATTGTCTAATGTTTTAGGGACTTGTCTTTCAATAATTTGAGTGGGCCAGTGCCAAGACTTCTTGCCAAAACATTCAAGTAATTTTTCTTGGAATTTATAGGAATTTTATTTTGAGTTTCAGTTTTTCTTGATCAGATATCAAGTTTATGTTTTTGATATTCATAATTTTGTTTTGCTAATCACAGTGTTTTAGGAAATCCTATGATATGTGCAACTGGCAAAGAGACAGACTGCAATGGAACTGCACCAATGCCTCTATCCTTATCTCAAAATAACTCACTAAGTAAGAATTCATAATTACTGCTTCATAAATGTTACTACTTGGGGATAATTGCAAACACAACCTTGAAGTTTAACCTAATTACATAAAAAACCCAGTTCTCTTTCAAAATTACAAGTACTCACACATTTGTTTCTATTTAACAAATTGCAAACCTCAAGCCTCAAGGATAATAGTAATACCTCCGGTTTTGTTCTGTAGTTTTAAAAGATAACCGATTTCTTTTTAATAATTAAGCTAAAATTCTAGTTAGTTTTTGTAAATATCCCTTACTGCTTGTTCTAACTTTTCTAGGTGCCATCCAAATTCATATGAACTCATTTCAATTAGGGATAATTACCAAAACACCCCTGAGGTTTGGGTTAATTACAAAAAAACCTAGAGATGTTTCGAAATTACAAAAAACCTCTTCAGGTTTCATTTTGTCTTAAATTTAAGGGGGGTAACTGTAATATTTTTGTAATGTGAAGGTGGTTTTTGAAGTGTTTTTGAAATCACCGGGAAAAATATAAGACGGAATCAAACCTCAAGGGTTTTTTTTTGTAATTTTCAAAGATCTCTGGATTTTTTTTTAGTTAGCCCAAACCTCAGGGGTGTTTTTGTAATTATCCCTTTCAATTTTTTTTTTTTTGAGGGAATCCCTTTCAATTATTCTGTACTAAATTGTAAACCATTTTCCTTTTTCTTTTTGCCTTGAAGATCCTCAGACATCATCAAGATCAAGTGGTCACAAACTTGCATTAGCGTTCGGCACGAGCCTTGGCTGCATCTGTCTACTGATTCTAGGATTTGGTTTTCTTCTCTGGTGGAGACATAAGCACAACAAGCAGATATTTTTCGACGTTAATGGTAAAACTAGAAATAATATCTCATAATGTAGCCAAAGAAAAAAAGAAGAAATCAATAACCATCCAGCGTTTTCAATCATGAACGTGTCTGTTTCCTTGAAAATTTCAGAACAACATCATGAAGTGTGCCTAGGAAACCTGAGAAGGTTCCAATTTCGAGAACTTCAGACCGCAACGCACAACTTCAGCAGCAAGAACATGATTGGAAAAGGTGGATTTGGAAATGTGTACAAAGGTTATCTCCATGATGGATCAGTTGTAGCAGTAAAGAGGCTCAAAGATGGTAATAACATTGGAGGAGAGATTCAATTTCAGACAGAAGTTGAGATGATCAGCCTCGCGGTCCACAGAAACCTCCTTCGACTCTATGGATTTTGCATAACTACATCTGAAAGGCTTCTGGTTTATCCTTATATGTCTAACGGAAGCGTTGCTTCTCGTCTCAAAGGTAAAAAAATCTCCTTATTTTTGATCTATATGAGAATCATTTGTAGGGTAGTTTAGAGAGTGTGTGCAAAAACTTCTGCTTTTAGAAAAAGTGATTTATTGTAGCAGAATCGAAAAGTAGCTGTAAATCAAAAGTTGACAATGTTTGCAAATAGAAGCTCAAAGTTTAGTGAATAAGTTGGAAAAGTGCTTATTTGTTGTAAAAATCAAATCAGATTCAGAATATGCAGAATTCAGAAGTAGAAGTTGGTATCTGAAAACCCAAAAAATATTTTTTTTTCAGCCAAAAGCTGACAATCACTTATTTTAAGTGTTTGCAAACACTCCCATAATATCAATTTATCTGTTGTTCTACAGCCAAACCACCGTTGGATTGGGGTACTAGAAAAAGAATAGCCTTAGGAGCAGCAAGGGGATTGTTATACCTGCACGAGCAATGTGATCCGAAAATCATCCACAGAGATGTAAAAGCAGCAAATATATTGCTTGATGATGACTGTGAAGCAGTGGTAGGAGATTTTGGATTAGCAAAGCTTCTTGATCACAGGGATTCACATGTTACAACAGCTGTTCGTGGTACCGTGGGGCATATAGCCCCCGAGTATTTGTCCACAGGCCAATCCTCAGAGAAAACAGACGTTTTCGGGTTTGGAATTCTGCTGCTAGAGCTGATCACTGGTCAGAGGGCTCTAGAATTTGGCAAAGCGGCAAACCAGAAAGGAGCTATGCTCGATTGGGTGAGCATAAACTAAATAGTATTATGTTTGGGTTAATTATAAACACTACCCCTGAAATTTAGCTTAATCACAAAAAAATCCAGCTATCTTTCAAAATTAAAAATATCCCCTCAAGGTCTGTATTTACTTTTGTCAAAAACTCCCTCTTGAGATTGTAATTTGTAAAAGGGATAATTACAAAAACTACCTGAGGTTTGAGGTAATTACAAAAAAACCCAAAAAAGTTTCAAAACTACAAAAATCTCCCCAAAAGTTTGATTATGTCTTAAATATAATGGGGTAACTGTAATATATTTACAAATGTAAAGGGGTGTTTGAAATGGTTTTGCTAATGAAGGGCAAATGTGTTATAAAATTAAACCGAAGGGCAAATGTGTTATAAAATTAAACCTGAGGGGATTTTCTTAATTTTCAAAAAACTCTGGGTTTTTTTGTAATTAGTTCAAACCTCAGGGGTAGTCTTTGTAATTATCCCCTTGTAAAATAGGAACAAATATCAGGGGTATCTGTAAATTTGGGTGATAACTGAGTTTTTTTTTTGTTTTGTAATTAGACTGAACCTCAAGGGTATTTTTGTAATTAAATCTTTCTGTTTTCATGCTGTAACATGTGTAAGATTGTGGCTTCAGGTTAAGAAAATTCATCTAGAAAAGAAGCTAGACATGCTAGTTGACAAGGCTCTCAAGAACAACTATGACAGAATTGAGCTTGAGGAAATGGTACAAGTTGCTTTGTTGTGCACTCAGTACCTTCCTAGCCATCGGCCGAAAATGTCTGAAGTCGTTCGGATGTTAGAAGGAGATGGGCTCGCGGAAAAATGGGAAGCTTCGCAAAGAGCTGAGGCCAACAGGTGCAGGGCAAACGAATTCTCATCTTCGGAGAGATACTCTGATCTCACAGATGACTCTTCTTTGCTTGTTCAAGCAATGGAACTCTCTGGTCCTAGGTGATCATACATTTGAAGGCATAAATTTACAGACAAAGCACAAGGAATAGTATGAAACAGTGCCTTATAATTTATGAAACTGAGTCCTGACTGTACAGAATCAGTATTGAAGAAACTGAGGCCTTTTTTTTTTTTTAAGTATATAATTGTGTTGGGTGAGATTTTTCTGGGTTGTTCACAATTTGAGGTTGTAAGTTGTAACAATAATGTTCTTGATATTGAGTTGAGGTTTCTTGATTTCACTTATGAAACGATCCAGTTTACTCAAGAACAATGAAATTGTTCAAAACATTCAGTTATTTTTGTTAGGGATAATTACAAAAACTACCCTGAGGTGTAGCTTAATTACAAACCAAATCAATTTCTCTTTTAAAATTACAATTACCCCCTTATGGTATTACAAATATCTCATCGAGGTTTGTATTTGTTCTACAAAATCTAGGTGGGATACAATTTGTAAAATAAAAACATACGTCAAGGGAGTATTTGTAATTTTAGAAGATAACTGACTCTTTTGGTAACTAAGCTAAACCTCAAGGGTAATATTTGTGTATTATCACTTTTCGTTATGGTAACATTTCACATCTCAGATATGACAGGAAAAACAGAAAGGGAGTTTCATAAATGGAAACAAAAAAAATTACAAATACCCTCTGACATTTGATTTTCGCTTACAAAATTGCACACTCGAGAGATATGGGGAGGGGGAGTTTGACTACTTGTTAGATAAATACAAACCTCAAGGGCATATTGTAATTTTGAAAAGACCTAGGGTTTTGAGTTTTTTTGTAATTAAGCTGAAGCTTAGTGGTAGATTTTGTAATTATCCCTTTTAAGTTTCTCAAAATTATATTACGTTGTAAAGGGAAAAAAAGACTACCTAACAATTTTTTTCATTTTTTCTTAAGCAGCAAAAATAACACAACCTGATCACATAACAACCAATACACACAGCATCTCACCAGTCAACAAATGTATGAATAAATCACCACAAGGGTTCATTTTCTTGCATCCTTAACAATGCCATTTTGGCAGACCAGTAAGTTTCAACCTTCTCTTCCAATCAATGGCAACAATACATTGTATAAAGAGTATACAGCACCAAAAAGAAAACGAGCATAATACTTTTTTTTTCATAATTTTATTATATTTCCTAAGACTAAACTCGAAGGTATCGAAGAAAGACCTGGAGAATGAACTTTATGCACAAATTGCAGCGTGCCTCATGCTGGTTCATGAATAAATTTGATTGATGCTTGTGGAGAAGCTCGCCGAAAGCTCACCAAATCTATTAACATATTCAATCTTCCCTCTGTCACGTATAAACTAGGCGTCACACTCATTTCTTCGAGACAAGGTGAACGTCCAAGTAGATACTCAATAAATTTCATTTCATGTGGCACACCAGACACATCGGTCAATTTCACGGTTTTCAACTGATGAAATGTGCAATCGGTAGAGAATTTGTCATCCCAAAATTGCGAATCCGGAGTTTGCGTTGCAGCAGACGTATTTGAGGAACCCTATGGAAATTTGAGGACTTTTAAATAAACTGCTAGCAATAAGAGAATAAGATTTTGACATGTTGAGGTAAAACTCACGGAGATTTGCAGTGCTTTCAAATTTGGCGAATTCACAATCAGCTGAAGCACGACCAGAATTTCTTTCACGTCGTCAAAGCTAACTTGATATAACTCAATAAACTTTAAATGGTGAAAAGTGATTTTTCTGCGTCCTTGGCCATTGCCTATACTCAGATACTGAAACCAAAGGGATCGATGAGTTTACACAGAGCAAAACAAGTTTATAATAACATAAAGGGAAAATTTTACAGAAACTATCCTTGAGGTTTGGCCTAATCACAAAAAAAAAAAAAGCATATCTTTCAAAATTACAAATACCTGTTAACTTATAACAAAAACTATCTTTGAGGTTTGGCCTAATTAAAAAAAAAATTAATTATCTTTCAAACTTACAAATACCCTGTTATATTACAAAAACCCCTTGAGGTTTATATTTCTTAACAAATATCCTCCTACTTAGGTGTAATTTGCAAAATAGAAACAAATATCAAGAAAGTATTAGTAATTCTGAAGATTTCTGGTTCTTTTTTTGTAATTAGACTAAATTTCAAGGGTACGTTTTGTAATCAACCCTAACATAAAAGAGCTATGCATCCTAGACATTTCGAAAAGGAGATGACGGGGCAATAAAAAATTTCGTCTAACACATGTAACTTGATTAATGAGACAAAAAAGGCCTTACCTTTGTGAAGTATATATGCCCAATCAATCTCTCAAGCTTAGGAACACCACCAAGAAGCTTGTCAAAATTGCAACTCGAAATTTGTTCAAAGTGTTCTGCTATATCATCAGTCATGTACATAGCAACAGATATAGCAACCAAATTCGGGGTGCTCGCAAGACATAAATCCTTAAATTCACCTTCCAAAATCAAGTACTTGAGATTTGGAGCACGCACGGTCAGCTCTAAGCTATCGAAGTATGACAAAGTCAAACTCTCAAGTGAAGGACAACTCGAAATGAGACATTCAATATCGTCCGGTGGAATCAAAACTTGCTGAAGATTTAAGTATTTCAAGCACAAGAAGCCTCTAAAATTCGGAGGAGGGTCCAATTCGCATCGGACGAGCTCTAAGCGAGACAGATTCTTACAAGAAAAAACACTAGAGGGTGCCCTAAACCACTCACCTTCTCCTAATTCAAGAATCAACTCTTTGACACCTTTTCGTGAAATAAAGAGGAGCCACTGATCAATATCGGGCGAACTCTGCAAATATGAGCTACAAAGAGAGAATTTGTGAATTGGTCCCTCATGGAGAAACAAGAATTTGGTGATAAAATTTACGATTCTATCCTGAACGTCGATTCTATCGTTATAGTGGGTTGCACTTCGGTCATCGAACACGAGCTGAGTTAGTGAGGCCCATTTATATCTCCACCTTGTTGATAAGATGCTTGTTCTTACAGCATCCCTTATTGGAAGCTTTGTGAGTATGGTTTCTATAATGCTTTGAGGTAGTTCGCTAATCAAATCATGGTCGTAATCAGTTTCCATTTGAATCTTCAGCTAAAAACTCCTATTAAGAGCAATTCATACACCGGCATTAATATATGTTCAAAATCAATATAACTTTGACATAATACTGATAATAGTTTGAGCATGATGATTCAAAACCTTGCAGATAAAAATAAATATTGCACAAAACCCATGAAAAATCTCCCTTAATTCTTCAATAATATGAAAGAAAAAGGAAAAGGAAGAGAAGAATAGATAAGATAGCCCTAATGTTTTGCCTGCCTAAAGACTCCAACTTTGTGTGCAAGAAAAACAAAAAACACATACCCTTTGGCCATCTAAGTTGAACGAATTTCATATCTTATGCAGATAAAACGTAAAAGGAGTAACAATCCAGTTTCTCCATTTTTTTCTCAACCTCCTCACCAACCAAATAGATTCAATGCTTCACCCCATCAACCAGAAAAAAAGAATAAAACAAAATAAATAGATAAATCATAAAAAAATACTCAAGAGAAAGCCCATTAAATTATTTTCAATTTTTCGCCGATCTCCGCTTCTAACTCCAAATATTGCGGAAAAAAATTAGCAGGGAAGGAAGAGTCAAAAATCGGATCTTGGGGACAAACAAGAACAGCCAACATATATAGAAATCAGAACAAACACAAAAAGGCATAAAAATGTACCTCAATAAACAAACACGAATAATCTGATGAAATCAGGTTCGAGGCTTCTCTAGTCTTCATCTAGTAATTAGTGACACTTGATCTTCATTTTACTTCTCAGACAAAGCAGACCGACTGAGGGAAAAGCTATGAGTTGGGTACGAATATTATTTTGCGTGTTTGTGACTTGTGAGGGTGGGAAGTTTTATTGTATTTTTCTTTTTCATTTCCTTTTTTTTTTATCGTTATTTCCTATATATATGTCCATATTTAAATATTCAAAGTTATTTTAGTACGGGTAGAAATTAGTTAGCTTAATTTGATTTTGTGTTCGGGTCAAAGTTTGAGCTTAATATTTCATAAGTGAAATAATTTCAGAAACTGATAAAATTGTACCTAAATAACAAGCACCAATCTAAATTAATTAAGAAAAAAAATGCCCCAGCAAAACCCCATCATTTTTTAGATTAATTTAACAATTTTGATCTTAAAATGACAAAAATAAATAAATAATAGCCCGGGACTAAGAGAGCCTAATTAATACATACTTGGGTAAGAGGCTACGGCAGAGGAATATGATATTTTTGTAAGCATTTGTAAATACTCACTTCTTTCATTTTTTAGGAAACTTCATTACAAATATTTATGGAATTTACGTTTTTTGCTAAAAAAATCTTTTTTATTCTTTTTCCTTTTCTTTAAGCTCCTATAGAGATGATCAACGTCTGTTCTAAATGGATTGTCTATCACATACTAGGGCATAGTTAATGACGGCACAAGACACGAAAGTCTAATCGCCTTCTTGCTTCGAGAGTCGAGACCATACAAAAGTAATTAATCCAATGTTGAAACAATAATCTTTGTATTTGGACAAAACCTCATATATAAAAATTCACTTTTGCCCAAATATGTAGGAAGCCTGTTATAGAGCTAAATTGATTGGATTCCTAGTCCATGGACATGAAAGTTTCATTAACGTTAATTAATTTTGATGTAGTAACTTTTGAATATATTGTAGCCAATGCTTATGGTGGCAATTGCTTAATTAGTAAGGATATCAAAAACCTTTTTAGGCACTAATATACCTGTATTTCCCTTTTAATGAAGGAAATTGCTTAATTAGTAAAAGAAAGGCAGATATATTAGTGCTTAAAAGGTTTTTTTTTTTTTTGAGGGAGTGCTTAAAAGGTTTTTGATATCCTTACAAATTAAGTAATTGCCACCATAATAATGGCTAGTGGGCTACAATGTATTCAACCTCAATGGGCCCTTTTAATGAAGGATCAACAAGTCAAATTTGTGGATGACGACCATAAATACAAAAAGGGATGGAGATCCAATGATTTTTTTTACCAGGGGCACAAAATAAATACAATTATAAACTACATAAAAAATAATTAATGGGTGCACAATTTATATTTTTACCGGTTTAATACGAGTGTTTGCAATCACTAAAAAAATGTTCATATGCTTTGGCTGGAAAAAACCACTTTTTAGTGTTTACAAATGTCAACTTTAGTTTTTGATTCTGCTGAATTGAATCTAAAAGCAGACGAGTACTTTGGATTCCTGTAATGCCTATATATAGGATCTAGATAAATACATATAATTGGCAAGACTAATGTAAAAATGAAGTAGATAATATCACCTACAACAAAAATCAAACCTTAAACACAAATATTATTGTCCCACAAATAGTAAATTAAACTTCATTGAATTAAACTGAACCGGTATACAATAAAACCTTTCTGATGAATACAAAATGAATCAAATAAAAGGGATTTGAGTTTCAATTCTCAGCTTCCCCGAAACTTAAAGACAACAACAACTGTTTCATATGCTGACTCAAAATGCATGCATTTCATGCTCATGTATTCACAAACCTGCAGTTTTTCCTAACTTCACCATTAACATACGTATCAGGGTTGGTAATATTTCCCAATTTCACCATCGACTCAGAAAACTGATCGAAGAAAGCGATCGCATTTTCAGCGTATTTCGCGACAAGTTTCTTAGTTTCAATGGCTAAAATACTTGAATACAGTATTTGGTCTGAGTTTATGAGTCCCTCTCCTTTTAATAGTATTTGGTAATAAGAGTTGTCGAATAAATTCGGCGAGACGTAGTCCATTGCTGACTCATTGTTGTCTGATCCTTTAAGAGGTGGACAGACAGATTTCAAGTTGCTGAGGTACTGCTTTGAAACTGGATTTATCCCTGAAGTTGTCGTAAAATCGCCGTATATTCTGTTTCTGAAGTTCACACACCGTGCCATGCCGATTGTATGAGCCCCTGTTAGAAATAGTTTTAGATGTAAGCCTTTTTACGACACAATGGGAGTGATTTATTGTAGCAGTAGTTGAGAATCAGAAGTTTATTTACAAAAAGAATCAGTTTTGTGAAAAATTGTAAAAACGCTTATTCGTTTGTAAAAGTTAAACCAAAAATAAAATCATCTCCTCACTTTTAAATTCTGATTAGATGAAACAAAATAAGAAGCAGAAGTTGGTATTTGCAGTAGAAAATGACTTTTTCTTATTTTGCCAAAAGATGACAATTACTTTATTTTAGTGATTGGAAACACTCCCAACGTATATGATGGCATGTTTGCTAGATGTATTCTCTTGTTTTGTTTAATTTCATACAATTTTTTTTGTTTTAATTTGATTGCATTTAGCTCTACTGTTGGATTTGGTTCTGTTCTATTCTTTAATTTTTGAGAAAATTACAACAACTACTCTTAAGGTTTAGTCTAATTACAAAAAAGTTCCAGTTATCTTTTAAAATTACAAATGACCCCTTGAAGTATTTGTAATATGTCAAATAGAATCAAATGACGGGATATTTGTAATTTATGAAAGACAACTGAGTGTTTTTCGTAATTAGGATAAAGCTCAAGGATAGTATTTGTAATTCTCCCTTTTTAGTGGGATTTTAAGTTAATTAGCCTTGATAAATAAGGTGGTTATATACCAGAAAGAGCCACCATATCAGTGACAGATAGGCCTTGATAAATAAACTTTGAAATAATGGAGAGAAGGCCTTCATCTGCTGTGGGAAGATTTGTTTCAGTAAGTGCATAGCCTGCTGTTTTTGAGTCTTTTCTACCCACTGGTACATCCCAGTAAGGCCCACCAACCTACAACATATGCACAACAAAAATTGTAATAAAAATGAAATCTTGATGTAACAACCTCTATCACTCTGAATATAGCAAAACAGAAATAGCTTTTTTTGCATGTTTGATATTCAATGTTTGTGATTTAAGTACCAGAATAACTGCATCTCTAGCAGCAATTGTAAGAATATCAGCACAAGAGACTATTCCAGGGCATTCGGATTCGAGCCTGTTTTTGATCCTGTCGATGATTCTGAATCCTTTCAGGGCATGTATGTTATTAGGTGCTTTTTTCTCCCCTTGAAGTGTGATTGTATCGTCTAGCAAAACTGATCCATCACACCCCTGCATTCATTAGTCTAAAAAGCTCAAAAATCTTAAACAATCTCATTTTTTGGGTTTTAACCATACAAAATAGGGATAATTACAAAAATACCCCTGAAGTTTACATTAACTACAAAAAAAGTCCAGTTATTTTTTAAAATTACAAAAAGCCCTTGACGTGGGAGGTTTGTATTTGTTATACAAATTACCATCTCAATAACATGCAATTTGTAAAGCATAAACAAACGTCAAGGGTACTATTGGTAATTTTGAAAGATATATGAGTTTTTTTTTGTAATTAGACTGAACCTCAAGGGTATTATTGTAATTATCCCTTCGAAATATTATGAAGGATTTATCAGGGAGATGACCTGAACAAAGCAATCATGGAAATGTAATCGCAAAATCAAGGCTGCATTACGGGGATCAGACAGCACCACGCATTCCATCTCTTTCCTAACGATTTCGAGCACCGTTGGGCAGGTTGATTTGTAGTAATCCAACGTTAAAGGTGGTTCACTTGCATGCAACAAAGATAATGTCATGCAAAGACCCAATATCAAGCATTGCAAAATAAGCCCTTTTGAGTAAAGAGAAAATGCCATTTCTTGCTTGATCTGATTTTAACTTTTTTTTTCTTGGACAGGTCCTAAAAGGATAGGTTGTGAAAAATTAGTTGTGAATATGGACTATATAAGTGAGAGATTTTGTACAAGGTTTGTAACAATGACTGGTACTTCTTTGAGTATAAAGTTGTGAAAGTATTAGTCAAGAGGGGATGCAACTACTATTGGTCTGGTTGGTGAGTTTTCTTAAACCTAAAGTATCAAATAAATAAGAGAGAAAAAAATTAAAGGGTTTTATCTTGTAATGGTTTTATTTAATTTTGGGCAAGCAACCAGACCTAAAGTTAGTCTTTTTCTTGTAATAAAGAGCTAAATGTTTTACCCCTTCAACTTTTCCACTACTTGACATTAGAAAAGTTCTTGGCTTATTCTGTGTGTCTATAATAGAAATATTGACTAAGATATTAAAAAACAAAATTCTCAACTGCTTCATAACAAAAAAGAGTTAGTCCGTTGGATGCATGATCTAAGCTGAAGTAGTAAAAGACAATTTGAATTTTGTAGTAAATTAAATAATATTACTTGGAAAGGAAAAAAAAAAGCTTTTAATTAGCCATCAGCAAGAAAAGCAGAATTAGAAGCAATCACTTGTTCTTGTACACCTGTTATGTTGCAACACAACTGGTTATGCAAATTTTCAATTTTTCCATTCAACCAGAAGCTGCTATTAATTGTAAGGGCAATAATGCTGCTACATTTTTCTTATCTAGAAGATGAATTGTAAGAGTCTTGATCCTTACACAAAAACACCTGTGTAACTCATCATTTGCGTATCTTACCACACAGTTTGAGCAGAAATTTATCCAACAGGATACAGTTCTCATCTCATCTCATCTCATCTGCAGATGGATTCTAGTGCTTTTACTTCTTAACGAAAATTTTGGCCGATGGTGGAAATTGATTGTAGCTCAGTTGGTTTAGCACCATTGATCTCGGATCAAATCCCACCCCTCCCAAGACATTGTACTAAAAAAAAGGATTTTTTTGGCCAATGGTCAGAAAGAAAATGATAATTAAGAGTTACTTCAGCACCATAAAAGGGTTAACTACAAAAAAATCCTGAAATTTAAGCTAATTACAAAAAGAACCCAAAGGTTTTTTAAAATTACAAAAACCTCCTAGAGGTTTAATTTGTCTTAAATTTAAGAGAGTAAACTATAACATTTCTATAAATATGCAGGGAGTTTTTGAAATGTTTTTTGCTTATGAAAGGGAAAAATATAAGATGGAATCCAACCTTGGGGGGGTTTGTAATTTTCAAAAATCTCTGGGTCATTTTTCGTAATGAGCCCAAAAGGGTTTTTTTTTGTAATTATTCCTAAAAAGCAATAATGCTATTGATTCTGACATGACAAAAATAAATGCATAACAATAACAATTACAAATTTTCATGAAAACGAGACCTTTTTGCTCAAGCATAAAAACAACGGTTCGCAAAAAGAACACGAAAGTTAAAGAAAAAACAAAAGGACAATAAGAAATAGGAGAAAGACAATATTGTGCTACTAGTGTATGGCATGTGGAGACAACAGCATTTAGGAACCCATTGATCACGTATACAAGTCAGAATCAACGCGATCCTTTCTACGGCTCAACCTTAAATACTCATTCTCATAATTCTCATCAACAGTGTAATCGATGCCGGTTAACACATCCCTCGCCAGTAGCGACTTAACCAGAGACATCACAGGAGCACCCAAATCAGGCCATGAAACGCATAAAGTCCCCTTAATCTTCATCAATTGGCATCGACTCAATAGAGCAGCAGCTAATCCATCCACCACGCTTCCCGATGGATAATAATCAAACCCTTTCACTAGCAATAAATCTCCACCATTTTCTCTTTCCAACGACGTTTCCAACTTGAAGGCAATTGTCTCATCAGGGGAAAGCTTACCACGAAAATTACGGCTTTGAACAGAATCCAAGATCAAAACCCTCTGAGGTATGATCTTTTCGCCAATTAGCACCCTTGCCACTGCATGGGCCCTCTCTGAAGTAACAGAATACTGAACTAAAACAAACATAATCATTTTATCTGCATCATTGATGGTATATATGTTGCACGATTTGTCTCTAAGAGAGGGTTCAATTGAGTTGCCAGCGAAAGGGATCTCAGGGAGAACGAGTGTCCCAATAAGAGTTTTCGAGGATAAATGGTGTAGAAAGTGAAGAGATGGGGATGACATGGCGATAATGAGAAGCGAGGGGTGGAGGGTTTTCTTGGAATCGGCAGACGAGAGTACGAGGAATGGAGATGGAAGGTGAGGTGGTGGAGGAGTGAAGTTGTTCAGATCTTCTAACAACAATCTTGATGGTGGGGGGATGTCTGTTATTACATCATCCATCTCTTTTATTTAAGTCCTATACCCTGAGATTTCATGTAAAAAGACATCAATATATACGATCATAAAAGTATTTCAGCATCTTGCGGCAACTGCTAAACATCAGCTCAAGTACAAAGGACTCGAGGGTCAAATTAAAAGAAGACAGTCATAAAAACATTTGAAATTGATAACAATATTATGTTTAAAGAAGTGAACAGAAATGCACGGTGGTTATGCAAGCTAGTTATTAATCAAGAGGTCATAAACATGTAAAACTGTTATAGCAAAGTCATCTATAGTTGCTACTTTGCTAGAGTTTATAAATAGCAAATTTAGTATCGCGATGTTCTTGTGAAAATTTCACAGAGTACATTAGAATTCCAAACCATGCGGATACAAGTACAAGGTTTGCCTTTTTCATTGAGACACTTTGATCTGCCAAAACCGAGTGAATAATATTTACAATAAGAAAGTAGCAGCTGAACATTTGGGGGTCTCCTAACCATACACCAATCAGCATACAAACAACAAGCTTCCTATAAACTGTACTCACACTATTCTGCTAAACAACTATTTTTAAATCCAATTACTATTTTCCATCATTTGCATGACAACTAACACAACATGATTGCAAAACCTAATAAGAATTTTCTCCCATGTTAAACCTGTGCCACCAAATGGAGCATATATATAGTTTCAAGATATTGATTAGCTAAATAGAATTTACTTATTAAAATAATGTTTCGGCAAGGTTGTAATTATCTCCAAAGTCCAAAACCAGAATCAGTAAGCAATAATTGCAGAGTTATCGATCATTCAAGAAGCTTGCATTTGCATTGCAAGATTCTAAATTGGAACTAGAACAAGCAAAATATAACAACAGACCACATCGACGGTTTCATTGGTCATTAACTTCAGAAATGTGGATACATTCATTTATTTAAGTAAGTATTTAAATTTTTAATATTGAAGCTATATATATTCATCCTAAATTTTGGTTTTTAAGGGTTTTGCCAGCAGAAAACTATTTCTGTTACAACTTATTTTACAGCAAATAATAGCTTTTCTACAAAAAGAAATCAGAAACAAAACAAAACCAGGTCTTCCTTGCACAAATCAATAACATCGTTACTCATTTACCAGAATCAGTTACTTAAGAAAGAGTTTTGGGGCAAACCTAATCTGACAAAATCATAACACAGCAAAAAATGTAGAAAAAAATTAATCTATAACTGATAATAATATAAATACGGGGCAAAAATAAAATAAATTTTTACCAAATTTTCATAATTTGAAACAACAAGAGTATGAAAAGGAGGAGGGAATTATAAGACATGCCTTGAAGAAAAAGAAAAGCTCAGTGTATCAAATACAGACGCAAGACTAACGAGAGGTTACTGTACGAACCAAGCTGCAGCGGCGGCGGGGGCGGCGTCGATGGTGCAGTATTAAGAGGTGGGTCTACGGCGGAGAGCGTTGGCGGCGCGCTGAAGAGAGAACGAAAATAAAAGAAAAAGAAGATCTCGGTGAACAAAAAGCTTTTGTAGCAAGTCTACTATTTTCACTCCCCTTCTCTGCTACTAATGAAAAAAAAAAAACAAAGAAAAAAAGAGAGACCAAAAAGGTTGAATAATATGTTTATTTTCTAAATTAAATTAGTTTATTTAGTACATATCACATGGTATTTACCTTAGACCAAATAGGCTTTATATCACTTCACCACCACTATCTGATTTAGATATAATAAATTAGATTTATTATATAAAAGAATGTGTACCAAATTTCTCTTTTTCTTTTTGTGAGTATAATGAGGAATTTGGAGAGTGGACACACGCACTCGTATTAATAGGATCGAACCCTGTCAACCACTAGAGCACAAAGTTGATCTCTACTAAATTTCTCTTTTCAAATGGTGAAACATATCAATTTTTCTTTTTCTTTTTTTTTTCTGGGAGGGGGTTACTTGTAGTAAATGGGAGGAATTTGGGGAAGAGACACACACACTCGTATGGAATCAAATCCGGGTCATTCGCCTTTAGAACACACGTTTCAACCACCGGAGCACAAGGTTAATCGCGAGAGGGGGGTTATTTGTAGATTGAGAATGTCACTTTTTATTTCACTCTATAAAATAGTTCGGGTTATTTATATAGATGATTTGCCAAAAATATAACTAAAACGCTTTCTTTCAATTTAATAACGAGTTATCCGCTTGCATGAAATTCACTATAATTATATAATTATTCAATTACTAATTTTCAGCTAATTGTCATTGAAAAAATGAGCAAAATAAATATGTCGAATAAGTGGAATAATGACTTCAGGAATACAAAAAAGTATTTGAAAAATTGATATTTTAGTTTTTAGTGAATACTGTTGTAGGTGAAAAAAATGAAGTACTTTGTAGTCTAATAACAGTTTAATTCGACATCTTCTTTTTCATGTTTAAATAGAAGCCTCAACTACACAATTTAATTTTCTTGATATTTGCCCTTGCCAAGATGCAAACACATATCCAGAAAACACCTTTACAATGATACAAAACATACATGTAATATCACAAATCCATTCAGCAAATTCTAGTTGCAGAAATTACTGATGAAAGAAACTGTAGTTGCTCAACAATTGATTGTATTACATAACTCATTAGAAACTAGCTTGAGATTCTTGATACCTCTTGATGAAACTATTTATATGCTTTTTCAAATTTACACTATACCTCAATATGAATAACGCAACTACAGTGTATACTTTCTCAGTAATCAATCTTCGTGCGGATCTTCATCCTCCGAATCTGCAAAATAAAACGGACATGGTTGTTAAACCCAGAGAAATTTCAAAATTATAAAAATCCGTTTGAGGTTGGATCCCGTCTTACATTGTTAATCCAACCGTTGGCTGAACTAACGAAATTTGATGACTTCATGAAATCTTTTCACATCCTTCAACTTTTCTAAATATTACAAATAGCCCCAACTTTTCGTCTTACATTTTACAGTTGCATCCCTCAACTTTTCTGAATATTACAAATAGTCAAACGAAAAGTTGGGGCTATTTATTATATTTATGAAAATTGAAGGATGTAATTTAAAATAATTGATTGCCTCAGCAAATTCCGTCAAGTCAAGGTTGGAGTAAGAAGTAAGACGAAATCAAACCTCAAACGGGTTTATGTAATTATCTTAAAGTTTGAAAACATGAACATGAAATAGTGAGACCAAATGTTGTATATATCATCTGGATTACTCGTTTTCGATTTTCACTTACCAGATCGAACATCTTCGCTGACTTGCCCCCCTGCTTTGATTTGATTGACTAGCATCCGCAACATCAACACAAACCAGTAGATGTGAAGAACAAGCAAAGAGAAAAGAAGGGTATTGAAAATGTAGTAATAAATTGGTCCCTCAACTTTGTGTGTCTCCTTATCCAAGAATTGGATCATGTCGTAACTGCAAAAATATAATCCAAATCAACAATGTAAAAGGCAATAAAATTATTTCTTTCCAAACAACAAAAAGCCAAGAATGAAAAAATTGATGCACAGATTAGAGAGCAAGAGCAAATATAAGGTGATCATGCAGAGAACTAGATCTCTGTAAATTATTGGCCTGAATATTTTGCATTTGTCAAAGGTTTTCGAAAAACAGACCTTGTGCTCCGTAGAATCCAGAACGGGTAGTAAATGAGACGAAGCAGGGCCCAGGAAATGACGAAAAGAACAAATGAACAGCTAGCCAGTGCTTCGGCGCCACTGTATTTGGACATTTTTCCCACTTCAAGAAATACATCAGTAGCATCATGAAGAGCTAAAACAACTGAACCGACACGTGCAAACCTGCACAGGAGAACGTTCTTTTGCTGATATTATTACCAGGATTCGATATTGGGTCATTCATAGCAAGATTTTCATGGTCTCCAAGATGCTATACTGCGACAGAAAGTATGGGAGTGTTTGCAAAACACTTCAAAAAATTGATTGTTAGCTTTTGGTGGTAAAAAAAGTAGTTTGTAGTGTTTGACTGTTTTCAAATGTCAACTTCTGCTTTTGATTCTATGTAATTTAATAAGAATCTAAAAGTAAGGGAATAATGCTTCAGATATATGGTTCTGCTTCTGGTTTTGTTACGAAACATGTAAAAGCACTTTTACAACTTATTTACTAAACAATCTCTATTAACTTAATCAACTTCTAGCTTCTATTTGCAAATACTACCAGCTTCTGATTTTTAACCGCTTTTCACTTCTACTATAATAAATCACTTCTTTTAAAAAGCATAATTTTTTTCCAAACACTCCCTTCAAGTCCATCACCAAAATTCTTGACCTAACGCACCTGAATATATAAGATAACACGATGAGAATGGAAGATGCAACATGATGACCCATAGAAACCCCAAAATCGGAGCGCCTTGTTTCCCAAAATATCAGAGCAAATATGGAGTAAGTGTAGAATCCTCCGGTATACATATAAAGGCCCTTCAATTTCAATCTGGCAAAACAAAAGACATTCAACCAATTCAATCAATACTTGAGCAACATTTTCCTCAAAGGAAGTGAATGTTACAGCCCAAATTAAACTTTCATCAGCCTGAATAATAAAAACATGAGACCATAGAGATGGTCCTGTAGAGAGAAGGATGAAATCTTACTTATATTTTTGGTCGGGCCAGGCCAAGTCCCCGGGCCCTTCCCAAAAGTATTTTGTCTTTGTGAACCAAGGCTCGTTGTAGGTCACGGCAAGTGCGAATATCTCAGCTGAAAGAAAATATACGCATTTCCATGCTGACTCCTTGAACTTCCGTATCTTCTTTTTTCGCTCCTTAGTCTCATCTGCCACCACTTGCATTCCCTTTCCAAACATTAATCGTCTACTGACTTTCTGCAGCATATACATAATACATCCGGTGTAAATGAAGTAAAAGGTCTATCAAAACACGAAGTGCAATTACAACGGTTTGACCCAATCTTTTGCGGCATATCTATCCAGTACAATATATTCAATTATGCATTCGTTGTTTCAAGAAAAGGACTATTTCTTTTATTTGATCCAGCTCAATATTATTTCCCCCCGGCAAGACTTTATATTTTCCAGAGGGGGCAGTCAATAGACACCCAACTTATTCTCGGTAGTATTTGCCGTACTATTGGTTATCTTATAATTTTAGAACCTTTCTTCGTACTCATAACATTATTTGTTGGTCCAACACGGTAGTGTTCACTCAAACTCAATGCGAAGAACGAAACTTTTAGAAATAAGTGAAACAGAGATGATACAGGAAGGTGATTTTTATGCTGTAATTTATGAAACTGATGATATGCAAGTTCACTAAGGCTTCATTTGGATTGATAGTTTGAAGCTATGGATTTCAAATCCACAACAACAAATTCATTGAGCTTGTTTGGATAAGATCATTCTACAATGATTTTCAAATTCTTAGATTCTATTTTGTGCTATTTCTGGAGTCATTGTGATGGATATCAAATCCATACTATTTGGAATCATTTGAAACCCTCAAATCTAAATCCTCCCATCCAAATGCAACCTAAGTGAATCAACTGCTGAAAAATTACGATGGATATCATTGGATACGGTGCCATGAGAAACTAAATAAAGAACCAATGAGGAATTTTCTCTTGCCAGAAAAATAATTGCAAGGCATCATAACACTATACTTCAATGTAGTAATGTAGCTAAAACTTTTTTGCTAGTACTTTCATTAGATGATTTTCGCTAAACATATGGAAGAAAGAATGAAAATTCATCTTCTTTACTGAATTCAAGCCAATAGCTTCTTACTCTGCCACATATTGTCCTTCATGTTTCCGAGATTTCTCCTTTACGCGCTAGTGTATTGATAAGCCTTAGACATTTTTTCAACAATCTAAATTCCAATGGCTAAAACTCCATATAGTATAAACTTCAAAATCAAGACCCTCACAAGCAGTGTTCTAAAAATCCCCGCCTAACCCCGATTAGTCCCCACTAGGCGTTAAGCTCCCCATATCCGCCTACATTATTATTCCGATTAAGCCCCGCCTAGCCCCGCCCAGATCCTGCTTAACCCCGCTCAGGCTCCGCCTAGGAGCTAGGCCCCAGTGTGCCGTCTGGCTAGCATTAGCAATTTTTAGAACACTGCTCACAAGCCTATATGATCAGTTTCATCTATTAAAATTCTTGTTATGTCTTTACTAACCAAATCCTTTCACAGAAATGACAATAAAACGAAATAATGCCGGCCCAACATTCTTTAAAAGTTCAAAACTTGAATTGAACTGAGCATTCACATCATAATCACAAACCCATCAATCAAAAAGCATTAGAATCCAACATGAGAAAAACATCAAGAAACAGAAAAACATGTATGATCAACCCATTTATTAATAATATATAAAAACAAGAAATAAAGTAACAAAAAAAAGAGAAATAATAATACCTCAAAGACAAATCTGTCAAGGAAAAATCTGAGTATAGGGAAAAAGAGGACGAAAAAAGGAAACACAACGAAATCTTCATGCTGCGGGTAGGATTCCTGCTCCCAGTCCATGGAACTCACCACTTCAACAAAACCCATCTCCAATAATTTATCATAAAACAGTTTAATTTATTTGATTATAATTTCACAATACTTTATGCAGCGTTGTAATCGCAGATTTGGGGAAGGGTTTGTTTGGGTATATAACTATATATATTTCTTCGTTTAAATAAAGCCTTTTTCTGTACTCTAGCTTCTTTCATTCGTTGAGCTAAAAAAGATTGAATCTTTACTGTGTGTTCAGTGTTTATTATTATAGTTAAAATGACATTGGTTGGTAGACTGCAGTGTGAGTTGAAAACCGTCACCATTGACTTGGAAACAAAGACGGTCATCGTTGGAAATTTCAACCCTGTCAAAAATAATAAGGAACGAGGAATAATGAAGAAAAATAACATGATCCAAGATTTATGTATATTATGTTACATATTATATTCATTTATTTTTATATGAGCCATTACATTTAAAGAAAGTTAATTAATAAGAGGAAATGTAATGAGATAAGTTGTCATTTCTAGCAATTGAGGGTCTTGTTGTTATCGTTTCTAAAGGGTATTTTTTTAATTTTCATTCGAAATTCTAAATAAAAAAATTAATTCATTATGAGTTTTTTTAAAAAAAATAAACAGGTACATTTTAATTTCCAAACATATAGGTAACATAGAAATATAACTAATCTAAACATATTTATATTTTCATCCTTAAAGAGCTAAAAACATGAAAATAAATTTTAAAATGAAATGGAATTGGCTCTAGATTTTTTTCTTCTGAATTCTTAGGGCATCTCCAACCCATAACACCAAATTTGGTGTGAAAATCACACCAAATTTGGTGTTTTGGTGTAATTTTGCAAAACCCATCTCCAACCCACTACACTAAATCTTACACCAAATGAGTATTTTAATATTTTCTTTTCATTTTGGAATAGCAAATTTATTTGTTTATACAATTATTTCTTTTGCTTATATTTTATTATTATTAATGTAACTAAATAAAAATTTATATTTAACTAATATTACATTAATTAATTATATTGCAAATTAATATTACAACTAATATCACAATAAATAAAAATACTAAATTGCACACTAGACAATAAAAAACGACAAACCTAAAACAAATATTTAAAGACAAAAAAAGAGATTAATACATTACTAATTCTCGAAATTAGTATATTTAAATTTCAAGTTTAATTATAATGTTAGTGTTTTGTATTTTATGATAGTCTTTGATGCTTTTTTAATTAAATTATAATTTTGTTTATTAATTATTTTAGTTTATCAAAATTTTAAGTTTAGTTTATAATAATTTATTGGTAAATATTAACTATTGTTCATCCAAAATAATAATTATATACAAAATTTAAATAACTAAAACCATGTTACAAATGAATTATATATCAAATATAAGATACAATAGGAATTAAAAGTTTGAAGTAGAAGAAATTGGAGGGCAAAGAGGGAATATTTGTATTACACCAAATTTGGTATAAAGGAATAGTGTTACACCAAATTTGGTGTAACACTATTCATTACACCAAATTTGGTGTGATGTTTAGAGTTGGGTTGGAGGGTGTTTTTTAGATATTTGGTGTTTTGGTGTGAGTTTTAGAGTTGGGTTGGAGATGGTCTTAAAGACGGGATGTGTATACTTTGCATCTCTACTAGTAGAGACTAGAGACGGTGTTTGGTCTCACCTATTAGAGGTTAGATCAATAATTCAAAACCTCATCCTTTCACTACTGTTGGGGTGAGAAATTTACTCCACCGAGAAAACCTGATCTCCAATGTTCGTTCCGCCTTGATGCCTGCAAAACAACAGTGAGAAGGGGGCCGGATGATTTTTCCGGCGTACTCTCTCCGACGCTCAAGTCAGGATCGCTCTAGAGAGAGAATACATGTAAAATAGAACAATATATCAAACGTGTGTATTGGAATTCTAACCTGAGACACCCTTTCTGTGAGCTATTTATAGGTTGACAATTAGGGTTGCGTGTTTACCAAGGCAAGCTAAAACCCTAGCTAACACATGGGCTTAGGTTAATTATTCATTTTGAGCCGCACACCTCCCAAATTATATTGATCCTATTTAATATGACAAATCTAGCCCGTATCAACTACATTCCCGTTTTATAATGGTTTGAATTTGCATTATATATATATATATATATATATATATATATATATATATATACACACACCCTGATGTCCTGCTAAGTCAGCCGTTGATTATGAGAATATTAAGGTAATATAGGCAAGTCTAAAAGTTTAAACTTACAAGCATGTAAAACGAATGTTCATGGGAAGCCCAAGTCCAATTCGCCTACTCGAAGACATTATTTCAATTAAATTCAGTAAAAAAAAAGGAGTTTAATGTATTCATTTTATATATATGATTTGGGAGTCAAATGAGATATACTTTGCTTCGCGTGGATTAGGTACTTTAGTTTGGGGAACCTAAAACACAACGTACCTTAGGCTCCCTAAACCCTACACTACTTAAGTCAATATAGATCGTAAGATCGTTAGAAAAAAGAGCGGAGTGAGTAAAAATTTATGAGATATTTGTAGTGGTATGTTTTTTGTTTTTGTTTTCTGATATACTTGTGGTGGTTGCATTGTGTCAATGTCATATTTATAGAGTTCACTTATGTAGGCCGTACAAACTATTTCCATTTGGCAGGATCATGAGAACTTGTATGTCCCATCAAATGGCATGATTAATAGTGACAGCTAATGGGTAACCCAAAATCGGACTTGAGTTGGGTCTGGGACTAAGAAAGCAAAAATTTCTCCTCTAAAACCCTTCCTCTCCCTTCTCTCTAGAAACTCAAACTCATCACCCCCTTTTTCCCCCTCCCTCACCATTTTACTTCTGCCCCTCCTCTTCCCCTCACCCCCAGCTTGTGCAGGGCGTCCGACGATGTCCGGTCGTCGAAGACGGCCAACGACGGTCGGTCGCCGGTCAAACTCCCCACTTCGCGAGGTTTTTCCCATGGGACTCAGATCCAAATTTTTGCAGATGCTTTGAGGAGGCGGGCCAATGGTGGCTAGCAGCGAGTGGTGGTGATGTCGGCGACAATAGATCTGAGTGAGGGAGAGGCTGTTTTTTCTTTCTTTTTATTTTGTTTTTGTGTTCTTTGTTTGGTTTTATTGTAGTTTTCTTATTTTGTTTGTGTATTTTCTTTTTTCGGTTGATTTGCGAAACTCATGGACTGATCAATTTTATCTGTTTTGTAATATGTAGTAGTTGCTCATGCCCGATTTTTAGTGTTTCGCAGTCTCCATTAAGGATTGCTGAAGTCTCCCAGCGTGGGAGTGTTATTAGTTTTGGTGTGGAGTTTTTATTTTGTGAAGTGGATCTGAATTGGTCTTGTCAATTCCCCGCTTGACTTTTTTTTAGTCAAATCGACCCATAGTCAGTTGTCTATATTTGTAGTTGTAATTCCCATTTTTGCGTTCTAATAAAAAACTATCGTTTGAAAAAAAGAAAAAGAGTTGGGTCTGGGACTGAATAAGGCATCTTTGATATTTTGTGATTTGCAAGGGCAAATTAGTCATTTCGACCTAAGACCAGAATAACACACGTTTTGTTAAAATCCTTTTTTCCCAAAAAAAAAGAATTTCCTAAGACCACGTATAGAATTTTTTTTTGATTGTATCCAAACCATAGACGTTTCTTGCAGTGCGCGTGCACTTTTACTGTCCTAACAAAAACATTCTTGTTTTCAAGTTATGAAAAAAGGAATAAAAAAAAATCAGCACATAATTGAAAAGGCTTACAGAGTTCCACGTGAAGCTGTTGATGAAACAAGATGCACAAAAAGCCCCCAGCATTGTCAACATCTTCCAAACAATTGATAGCTGCCATAAATAATCAAGTCACTCTAAGACTACATAGGCTACAAGCCAACAAAATGTTGAATCAAATCCCCCAGCTAAGAGAATGTTGTCCCATTAACTCATAAACTCCAACAACTGTCTTCAAATGGAGCCCAATCCCAAGATGAAGTCAATTTTCAAATGAAAAATTAGATGGACAATTCAACGTCAGACAAGAAGAATACATGAGGGGCACTGTTGTCCATGTCCAAACAGAGAATAAGCCAAGGGATGAAAACTCTAGTAGGGAACCTTGGCTTGATACAACCAAGGCAGATCACCAGCTATCACTTTTGGAGGCAACATTTTCTATCAAGAATGATAAAAACCCTCTTTGCAAAACAAACTAACATCCAAGAATGTCGAAATGGATGCCGGGAAAGCTACATGTTGCCCTATTAAATTTAGTCCGAAAACTATAATGATTCTTGCATTGCCGGCCTATTATTAGTCCTGTTATCTTCGTATCAAGACAAAGTCCCACGTTAAAAGTCATTACAGAAAGATTACAATTTAACTATCGTGAAACCGGATTTGGAAGTGTTAGTATTGAATGATCACCTCATCTAAAAGATTAAACTGCTTGAGAGACGAGCCGCTTAATATTTAGTTATTCTAACACGTCCCCTCATAACCTCTTGTTTGGAGGGCAAGTCTCGTGTCGATTGCTTCGGTAATTCCAAATTCCAATAGCGTATATTTAAGTTATTGCAATTAAAAGCTCGTAATTGGACGTTGGGTTGGGTCGGCCGGTTCGCATTTGGTGTGTACTTTTGTCTTGTCTTTTCTGCCCGCGAGATATTGTTGGTCTTAACTCGCCGGGTCGTGCCTTGAGTCAATTACTTTGAAGAAATTAGAGTGCTCAAAGCAAGCCTACATTCTGATACCATATTAAAGCTTTTAAATGAGGTAGTCAGTAGTTGCAAAACTTCCACTTTTAGAGAAAATGACTTATTGTAGCAGAAGCAGATAGTAGTAATGATCGAAAGTAGGTAGTGTTTGCAAATAGTAGTTAAAAGTTGATAAGTTAAAAGGAAGTGGTTGGTGAATAAATTGTAAAAGTGCTTGCTTAAATCACTCCTCTTGTTACTTTTAGATTCTAATTAGAAGAAGCTCGCATTTGAAAACACAAATAATTACATTTTCCCAGCCAAAAGTTTGAGAATCACTTTTTTTTTTTTAAGTGTTTGCAAACACTCCCTTTGTAAGGTTGCAAGACTGACCATATATACAGCTTGCCTCATCAAAATTTAATCTCAATACAATAATCCAAAAAAAAACAGTTGTTTTTCACTGCAAAATTCACATGAAAAGCTGCTCTCTTAGTTGATGACAAGATAAAAGAGTACCTGAATAGGGCCTCTTGTAGCTATTTGAAATCATTAGCACTATGCATTCTTTGCCATTTGTAGAGTGGGCCTCATCTTTATCACCATTTCAGAAACAGCTTTATATTTATGAAGCAGACAGGGGAAATAAATAAGAATAGCATGATTTCCAGGCCTGAGGTGTCCTGTTTCAGCAACCAAAGTACCTTCCTATTTATAAAGGCCTAAACTTTCCTGAAAACAAAAGCCACAGAAATTTATTGTGCAGAGACAGCTAGCTAGCCCACTACTTTTTTTTATGCATGAAAGAGATTTGCTAATTGCCCAATAAACAATGAGTATTTCATTCAAGAATTTCTTAATTGCTTTGATAAATTTAGTAGTTATTATAATCATAATATTGTGTACCTCTACTAACAATGGGTTCTTCTGAAATTCTTCAAGGCACTGATGAGTGTAGCAGCAATGAATCGGGGTGGACGACGTATATAGCTTCGCCCGACCACAAATATGTCGACCGTAATGATGATGATGATGGTGAAGATCGTAGCGTAAACGAAAAACAAGAAATCGACAAGAAATATAGTAAAGACGTCGATAGCGATGACTCGATGGCTTCTGATGCCTCATCTGGTCCAAGTGATCATCGACAGGGGCATTTCAACAAACACTTGGTGAGCAAGAATGAAAAACAATATGCTGGTAAGAAACAGCAGGAGAAGAAGAAACAACATGATGAGAAGATGAAGGCAGCAAAAGACAAGGCGGATAGTGCTGGAAGATCGAAAAAAAGGTAACCCATTCATGACACTCATGTTGTACATGAACAAAATTGTGGTTTGTTTGGATGTTGCAGAATCTTCATTTGTGAACTCTGCAGAAATATTCATGGTTATTGTTTAGACAAGTATTGTGCATTGGGTTATATATGATAATCTTGGAAAGTGGCAATTCTAAGCTATCATTTTTTTGTATGGAGTCAGATTTCCTTTTTCCTATTCCATGCGACGATTTTTTTTCTATTTTACTTTCTATTCTATCGGGGTGCGTGGATGAATGACATGTCTCAAAGACACATGTCATTATTTAGTAAAATGGATATGAATTAGAATAAGAATGTATAATAGGAAATTTGGTCTCGTTTTGTATACCTACACAAAATCCGAGTATTGACAAGTTATAACTTAATCGAGGCATGCGGAAACATTTTTTTTTTGTAAAATTGATATAAAAATTGATAATTCAACAGTAATTATTGATCAGATATCACCATTATGATCAGTTAAATGGAGAAGTTGGTGCTCAAATACCAGGAACGCGGTATACTTTTATTTTGAAAATTTTTATTTTTTTAGTCATGATTGGGTTAACAACTTCCCTCTCGGATCCATGATTGATGCTGGGGTGGTCTTGGGCCAGTGGGCCCTTGTAAAGTTTCATCCCTTCCATCTGGAGTTGATAATATATCTATCGAAAAAGAATTCATTTTGCTAGAGAATAGTGGTAAAAAAATGGAAGAAAAAATATGAATTTTGAGAGTGTGATTGACGTGAGATAAAAAAAAGTAATGATGAAAGTTGATTTGATTTAAAAATAGTAAAATAATGATTGAATGTGATTGATAGTTAGAAATGTGTGAGTGAGTGAATAGTGAAATTTATGGGAGAATGTGTAATAATGATTAGTTTTTTGTGGAAAAATGTGTAAATGTGATTGGTAAGAGAAAAAATGAAAGTGCGAGAATAGTATACTTTCTGAAAATTTTCATAAACAATCGCGTGTTTGATCAAAAACTTCTCCGTGAGAACAAAAGTGGAATCTCTTCCATATTCAATCGCAAAGAGGATTTTCACTTTTCGTCCACTAGAGGATTTTTTTTTTATCAAAAAATATGATTGTCTACCAAAATTTCCAGAAAATGCATATACTATATATTCACCTTAATATTGTTTTTTTACCAACTATATCTGCACACTTTTCCAAAAAAAATATATTATTATTATATATTATTCTACAAATCTCACTATTAACTCATTTACATATTTCTAAATTCAAACTACCAATCATATTCATTCATTACTTTATTATTTCTATATCACATCAATTTTTATCATTATATTTCTATCTCATGTCATTCACACTATCAAAATCCATTATTTCTGTTCTCTGGTATAAACAAAATTTCCGAAATAAAATGATATCCAATGGCAACCTAATTTGGTACTGTACCCCTAATGACTGGAGATTATATGAATAAAGCTGCAAAAATTCAGGCCTAGAAGGCTAAAAAGCATTAAAATGGGCCAATAATCCATGCCATTGACAGGATCTTTCAAGTTTGGGGCCTTTGTGTCATGTAATGTTTGGAAGTATTTTGTAACATATGTCTAGCATTTTGATTTTGGGGATAAATGATTTATTTAAAAGTCCACCAAATAAAAAAAGAAAAAAACATTGAAGAGACTACGACAATGATTTTTTCAAATGAAGCAGTTAATAATTTATTATATTATAATTAATGGGTTAATTACAAAGAATATCCATGAAATCTAACCTAATTACAGAAAAAGACCCAATTATATCTTTTAAAATTACAAATACCACTGTCATTTATTTTTAGCTTACCAAATTATACCTTCATGATCTATTAAAAGGTCTTTGTTAAGTAAATACAACTTCAATGCGTAATTATAATTTTGAAACATAACTTGAACTTTTTGTAATTAGGCTAAACTTTGGGATACTTTTTATAATTAACCCTAAATTAATTAATAATTTACCCATCGAGTATAGAAAATTTTCCATCCACGTTTTATTACATTTTTGCAACACAACAATATTTTATGAATCAAAAAGTACGCAAAAATTTGTGTGAGATGGTGATACTTTTAGTGCAAAAAGCAATATTTTTAGTGTAAAAAATGATACTTGTCTAAATATACTAATTTCAGTGTATGTTGAGAAATATCACTTTTAGTACTAAAAGTATCATTTTTCACACACTAAAAAATGATACTTTTAATGTAAAAAGTAATACTAGTTTTAAATACACTAATTTCATTGTATTTTGACAAGTGTCACTTTTGATATTAAAAATATCATTTTTTACCTTAAAAGTATCACCATTTTACAATCTCACAGTCTCACGCCGTCTCACGCTGGAAGAAAGTATTACATCTTATCAATAATTTCACCATCTAAATTCACCTAAGGAAGAAAAGGCAAAATTAAATAGAGACTTCCCAACCAAAAGAAAATTAGAGAAACATGGCCACATGGAAACCACAAGTTACAAATCTCAACAATATCCATTTTATATCTATCTATGCATAAACAATATTATTGCAAAAAAAATAAGAAACAAATATTATAGCAGAAAAGAAACAAAGAAATGCTGCTCCATAATCACATCCCAATTACTCCTCTACCCCTCAGAAACCCCACCCGCCGCCGTAACGCCGCCATCTCCGCCAATTTCGCAGTCTCCGACGACTCTCTCTCCTCCCGCGGCTTCACTTTCCACCGCACGATCGAAAACCTCAACCTCGACCACCTCAATTCCGTCTTCGCGGCAGTCGGGTTCCCTCGCCGCGACCCGGATAAGATCCGATTAGCTCTGGAGCACACCGACGCGCTGCTGTGGATAGAGTACGAAAAAACGAGAAGGCCGGTGGCGTTTGCTAGAGCGACGGGCGACGGGGTGTTTAACGCGATAATATGGGATGTGGTGGTGGACCCCAGTTTCCAGGGGATTGGTCTGGGGAAGGCGGTGATGGAGAGATTGGTCACCGAGCTGTTAGAGAAGGGGATCAATAATATTGCATTGTATTCGGAGCCCCGAGTGCTGGGGTTTTATAGGCCTTTGGGGTTTGTGGCGGATCCGGATGGTATTAGAGGGATGGTGTATTCTAGGAAGCAGAAAAAGAAATAATGAATATTTACTGATTTTATTTCATTCTTGTTTTCCACTATTAATAAACAAGAAATTCAAATTTTTGGTGGAAATCTGCTTTTGAGTTATTTGATAAAGAAAACCAACTCCCCCAGTGTGTTTTAAGATGCACGAAGGCCATGTATTTCTAATTAGGGTAACAATTTTTGACACGACACGACGAGAACACACGAAAACTTTCTTGTCATCTCATGTTAACACAACACGACAAACATTAACATATGAAATGTTTAACAAATCAATTGTCAACACCATATTGTATAATGCCTTATCGTGTATTAACGTGTAATATTGTATCGTTAAAAACCAGCCAGTTTTGTTTTCGACATATCGTGTCAACACCGTTACACGATTTGCCACTTACATAATTCTATTCCGAGCCAATGCAAAACTAAATAAATAAATAAATAAATAAAATAAAATAAATCGACTTTCTATATCAAACAGACCTGTTAATCCCAAGTATTCGTAATAAAAGTAAGGCGATATAGTCCATAATTGTTATATATATTCTACCCTCAAACATCATGATCAAGTACAACACATCTCATTTTCAGACAGCATTTTGGAAGGTGGCACATTGTTCACCGTCATTTTTGAAGACTAAAACCAGGCACATTAGGGAGGCGATGATTTATTGAAGTTGCAGCAAGGAATACATTTTAACCTGCAAAAAATGCAAGAAATTCATTAGCCCAACAAAGTGACCAATGGTCACAGAGGAATTGTCTTGGCTGAATAACCAGATTTTATCTTCATTTCTTTCTTTCTTTCTTTCGTTCGTTCTTTCTTTTTGGAGGAATTAAATCACACTTAGAGAGTGATCTTGGAACGATTCGTTTGTTTCATGCATTAAACTTAGTCAGCCATGCTTAACCTAGAAACCTCTAGAAAAGAAGATTTAACCATCAACGTGGTCTAGCTTAGGGATTTCTGCAGTCGAAGATCCTACGATGGATGAGAAGAGAAAACATTCTCAACGTGAGTGTTGGAGATTGGTTTAATACAATGACAACGACGACAACAACAACAAAGGAGCACAACCACACAGGAAGCATTCCTGATGCTAGTTATTATACAAACGCAGATAATATACCAAACGAGAATAGCTAAAGACCAGGAACACTTGAATATATTACAAAACATAAGAGTGAGACTCGTATGTTTTGCCCTTATCACATATATATCGGATAAATTACAAAAACTATCCTTGAGTTTTAGCCTAATTACAAAAGCAAACTCCAGTTATCTGAAAACAATGTTGATTCACGGCTAGGATAACTAGGAAATGAGCTTGTCATGCATGACAAGGATAACATCCTTGTTTTCTAACAAAAGAACACATGAAATGGCAATAATACACTAACATCCATCTATATAATGAGAAAATAGTTCTTCAAAAAATATATATATATATATATATATATATAATGAGAATATAGCTAATCTACATTTCACATAAAGAACTGCTCTGCACAAAATGACAAAGGAAACTAGCAGCTGCACAAAGAGACTGTCTACACATCATTCTTGATTCTTGTTTCTAAACCTAGGACTCCGGGCAAGACGCATAGTGGATACATTTTTTAGCAAGGAATTTTCAGTCTCAAAATGTTACTAGAAATGAAGTGTATCGGTTTATGATGTCTATATGTAAGAGGATCTAATTTACATTGCAATCCATCATATCTCACGATGTTTTTCAAGGAAAGGCGAAGCACAAAAAAATAAAACCTACAAGTGACAAGGTGAGGTTACGGACGAAAAGAGTGAAGGAGAATAATATCTTCTGTAATCGCGGAATATGAACAAAGAAAACTGCATTACAATAAGGGTTAATTACAAAAGAACCCTGAGATTTGGGGTGATTACAAAAAAACCCAGCTAAGTTTCAAAATTACAAAAAGTACTCCTGAGGTTTGAAGAATGAATATGAAGAATGACTAAAATGCCAGTACTTGATCATTTAGAGCATAGTAAGAAAGGGTTGTAACAATCCTCATAAATATTACAACAGAAGAACAGAGAAAAAGAACTCTAATCTGAACTGTTGTTTGTGCACCTCAAATTCATAGCTGTCCTTCTAACACTAAAATATGCTAAGAAAGAAGTTCATAACAACAAAGGGTTAAAACATAAAACACATGAATATATATAATTCAGCCACTCATTCTTTAAATTCACCAACCATAGTCAGTTTTCACTTTGATTCAAGCTGTACACTTTTAGTACTCGACTCAAATTTAACAGTTTTTCATCTCATATCCACATTTTTCACCTTCCAAAACATGTTCAAAATAGCCACTCAAGAAAGTAGAGATTATATAAAATGAATCCCCTTTATAAACATCTATATTTCAGACAAATCAGCAGTTGCACAGACAAAAATTAACACACATTTCTTAAAATCTCCTTCAATCAAAATCCTCCAAAAAACTATATATATACGCATACGAGAAATTAACAGTGAACAAAAAAAAAAAGGGGGGGAAAAAGCAAGAAATTAAAACACCATAAAAAATACAGGAAACAACAAAAGAGAAACAACCCGTTGACAACACTAATACTCACAAGAAAACCCCCATGATTTGGGGAAATTAATCAAGATATCTCCTTGGCGTTCTGAAAAAAGGCAGCAGAGCAGAGAATTGAAGCGATGAAAGCGAATAATCCGAGCCCAATCATCAGCGAAAACCCCGCCACCATGAAATCCAACACGCACTGCACAGTTAATCCCATCAGCATAGCCATTTCTTCTTCTCCGCCCCTTTTGTGTTCTTGAACAAATTCAAGAATTCTTTGTATGAGCTAAATGGCGGTAGTTTATATATCAGTGAGTGTATAACAATCAAATATACATATAAAAGCACATATAGATATATTTCTATAGATGCATCATCGTCTTGGGAAAGTTGACACATTTTCAGGCAGCTGACACACTGCATCTCTGCAGCGGTCCAACCAAAGAGCGTGGGAGATTATGGTTGGAAATGGGCCGATTTATTTAGTCTTGGGCATATAATAAAAATGGGCTCAGCCCAAATTACCCTATTTAGTAGCTAATATTTTTACTTTATTTTTAATCCTATGGATTATACATAGAATAGCAAAAGTTTGATATTATTAGAGCATTCCAGATAGCTTTTTAAACATCTCTTGTAAAATAAAGAGAATTTTTAAATTTAAAGGGTGATATTTTTGACACATTCTAACGCACTCTTATATTTGACTCTTTATTTTCTTCTTTCCCAATATTAATTTATTATACATGTTATATTGGAAGATTTTAGATAATTTTTCAAAATTTGTGTTGTTTTTAGTAACAACCATTCAAAAAGGTCATTCAAACTGCAAGAAATCTAGTGAAAACTCATTCTCTAAATCTAAATGTTAAATTAAAGAGTTTGTTGAAGATGATTTTTCGTGGATGACTCCTCAAAATAAATAGTTTTTTTTTTTTGGAGAGTTTATTGAGGATGCTCTTAGTTACAATAATATGAAGTTGTTCTTAGGTAAACACAATGTCTATGGTGTCTGATTTTATTATGGTCATTCATTTAATTTTGAAATACAGAAATATATTTATACCAGACTAACTAGATTTTGAACAATCATCAGATTTATATTCCATAACAACATCATATTTAATCAAAAATCTCCAAATCTCTAAAATAATTATTATAAATTTGCTCTTTTCTTGTTTGTGTTCAAGTTTTTTACCGGACACAAATCACTTAATGTAAGCCTAACTACCAAAAAAAAAAAAAAAATTTAGATTATATATATAATCAGTTGAGAAACATTTAAACTCCTTATTCCAACATGGCAACTTGCATTAGCTAAGGAAAGCAATTTTATCCTTTTTCCATATATCCTTTTCACCATCCTTGAAATGTGCATCCAATGATTGCTGCAAGTTGATGCCTTTTGCTTTGCCTTGAAAATGGCATCAACTTAGGACACATTTTTATTTTTTAGCTAAAATCTCTATTGCATTACTTGCTATACTAGAATTCCATTCAGAAATTTTTCTAACTGATAAAACTCCCTTTTTATACTTTTCAAGTTTTCATGCATAACAAATGACTACCAACAGAACATTCAACAGAAGCGTTTTAACTTTTTTATTTATTTACTTTAAGATACAGTAAAAGATTAGGATATAACCTCCCATTTAGACAAATATTTCAGCAGCTTATAAAGTACATCTAACATTGTGTCTACAGTTTCTCAGGATGTCTGATAGCAGGGCCTTGGTTTTTGTAAAAGATTACAAGAAGGCCTATTTGATCAAATATTAAGCAGTCAAAAAATTACGTTGTGCTGCATAAATGAAGTCATAATAACTAGTATTTTCCACTTCATGGATGAATAATTCAATTTTTGACAAGCAAAATTGCACTGGTGAGCCTGTACAATTTGGGGGAATTACAGCACCAATCTGTGTCGTCTCGCGGTACTGTATCACTCATCAGCATCACACTGCTAATGAGTCTTTTTCTGAAGGAAAATGTAAGTGATGGTTCTCATGTGGGCAGACGGACGATGAGAGATTTATCCGATTGTCAATGAACTTAAAGGCTAACTGGTCCAATACCTGCATAGTGTATGATCTAATGTAATTTGTCTGAGATAGTGTAATTGCATCTAGAACAAAATGTTGCATAACAGAAATTAGTTAGTTGCCTGAAGTTGGCATTGGTTTTCTCATGAATCTGGGCACTACTGGTTCCTTAATTTCAACAACAACCGCATCAGCTGTCAAAAACGTCTTGGCGACCGACGCTGCATGCTCCAAGCAACATCTGACAACCTGCTTTGACGGTACAATCTTGTCATAACTTTTTAAAGCAAGTATCAATTACCCTTTTCCTATATATGTATCTCCACAATCAAGGTTAAGTGCATTTTCGCAACATGCACCACTCGTAAAAAGAAGATGCCATTTAGTGTCATTTTATTTCTGAAATTTACCTTTGATGGATCTAGGATCCGGGCTGCCATCAGATCCTCATATCTGTCTGTTGCAGCATTATAACCAAATCTTATGTCATCTGATGACAGAATCTGCGCGTATTGAAACTTAAATAAGTTTAGCAGATGGAAGTTTATTTCTAATCAGTAAACAATATGAACTTAGAAGCATTGGAGATTTTAGATATCTTTCCATGATTTTATGAAAACAACACGGCACAAGTATGAAGAGACCTTATTAATAACAGTATTCCCATTTACACCAGCATTTTTGGCGATCTGTCTTGCAGGATACGCCAAAGCCTTTTTAAAATGTCTGCTCCAATCTGCAGACACAATTATAAGGCCACAATGTTGCAAAGTTATCAACAAATAACGAGAAGAACTGGCATATATTTCATGGAATTTGAAAATCCAACCACCCCTAATTTTATTACAAGCTGTTTTTGAGCTTGCATAATGAAATGGAAGATAAAGGGAGTACTTTTTGCTCGTCATTGTCCAATTGTTCTCTGATGCTAGGAATCTTCGTGGACAGCCTTAGTAGGCAACAACCGCCACCAACCACTACTCCTTCCTCGATCGCTGCCTGAAAAAAAAAGAACATAGAAACATAGTACAGCCGGCATATTTTAATCGATATCCATAAAGCAGTGAACAGAATCAGCTACCTTTGTTGCATTTAGTGCATCTTCAACTTTTAGCTGTTTATCCTTTAACTCGACCACCGTTTGTGCTCCCACCTGTCATATGATTGATGAAAGATGAATAAGTTGATTTCTAAAGCTCATTTACTTGCAAGATGCAACTGTCAAGAGAGTGAAAGTTTACCTGAAGAATTGCTATACCACCTGATAATCTGGCTATTCGTTCGTTCAATATTTTCTTTTGAAATTTTTCTTCAGTGTTCTGTACAAGAATGCCACAGCTATTCATCAGAAAATTAAAAAGTTAATAGTGTAATATCTCCTAGATTAGTCATTTTCTTTCTATTTACTTTTTTTTTTCTTTTTTCTATTTTTTTCATATTTTTTTGAAGAATATCAAGGATGGTTGACATACCTCAACAAGCTTTTGTATCTGAGAAACTCTCTCGTTAACAACCTCACGAGTGCTTCCATCTGTGACTATTAATGTGGAATCCTTCGTTATTACGACTTTAGAAGCAGACCCCAACATATCTTTGTTTGCATTTTCAAGGGTCAATCCCATTTCATCCCTGATTACAGTTCCTGCAAAAGCAAACGAAGTATGCACATAAAAAGTAAATCATACACAAAACTTGAATCTATATATACATATTAGGAAATGGGAGAGCATATTATGCATCCCCCAAATTATTGATTTCTATAGCGTCCTGATTTTAGGGAGCATCTACAATAACTTCAGCTTTTAGAAGAAGTGATTTGTCATAGCAAAAAGCGAAAAGTAGTTGAGAATCAGAATTTATTAGTGTTTGCAAACAGAAACTAAAAGTTGAATATGTTAAAAGAAGTGTTCCGAGCATAAGTTGTAAAAGTGCTTTACTTGTGTGTAAAAAAACCGAACCAGAAGCAGAATTCAGAAATCTGAAGCACCCATCCACTTACTTTTATATTCTAATTAAATTATGTAGAAGTTGGCATGTGAAAGCAGTAAAAACCACTTTTTTTCAGCCAAAAGCTGACAATCACTTTTTTTTAAGTGTTTGCAAACACTCCCTTAGTAGTTAGTACCTCCAGTCAAGGCAGCAATATCGTCCAAATGGTGGCTCTTGCGTTCGCCAAAGGCAGGAGCTTTAACAGCAGCCGCCTTTATATTTCCCTTCAGTTTGTTCCTAATCACCGGAGCCAAAGCTTCCTGCTCGATGCCCTCAGCAACTATAACAATTGGGTACTTTTCTTTCACTGCATTGTCCAGTATCTTAAACATCTCCCTCGCGTCTGCGATTTTCTTGTCAACCAATAGCAACTGCAATATATAGAATTTCAGATCCACTTGGTATTCTGTGTGAAAATGACTAAGTACAGTAAAAAAAGAAACGACTTTCCATAGTCCATACTTTGCAATCATGAAACTCCACTGTCATCTTTTGCCGATCCGTGACAAAATATGGAGACAAGTATCCACGATCAAACTGCATTCCTTCGACAATTTCTAGACTGTTTTCAGCGTAGTTTCCTTTCTTAATGGTGACAAAACCGTATCTTCCCACGTGTCGAAAAGCATCAGAAATCATATTTCCCACGGCATAGTCATTTCCAGCACTAACAGCAGCAACATCTGCGAGTTCATGGTCCTCAACCTGAAATATCACATACGCACAATTTTTTTTGGGGTTAATTACACTTTGCCCTCCAAACTATAACGTTTTTTGTACTTTTCAACTTTCAAAATACATATTTTGCCCTCTCAACTATATGATTTGTTGCACTTTACCCCCTAAACCAACCAAAAGTTGACATATGTCAACTCATGATAGGTCAAAGTCAGCTCCCTGGGGGTTAAGTGCAAAATGTTCATAGTTAGGCATGCAAAAGAGAAATTTGCAAAGTTTAGTAGGCAAAGTGCAAAACTCACGACAGTTTAGAGGGCAAAATGCAATTATCCCTTTTTTATGTTCGTTTGATCCTCAACGTTGAGTAAGTGTTTTTCCTGTTTTATTCAATTATCACTACTGAAGATGATCAAGCATGAAGGATTAATTACAAAAAATACCCTTAAGATTCAGTCCAGTCACAAAACAACTCATTATCTTTCAAAATTACAAAAACCTCATTCATAGTTGTTTTTCTTTTACAGATACACCCTCAAGAGGGTGTTCGTAATTTTGAATTATAACTCGATTATTTTTTGTAATTACGCTAGACCTCAGGGGTGGTTTTTACAATTTACCCAAAAATGAATGAATACTGTAGGTACCTCTTTGGACATCAATTTGAGTTCAGAAATAAGAGCTCTAGCTGTTTTTTCTATTCCTCGTGAGACCTGAACCGGGTTTAAACCTGCTGCAATGACCTTCACACCCTCGGCAATTAGACCCTGAGCTAGCACTATAGAAGTGGTGCAACCATCACCGGCAAGATCATTTGTTCTAGCTCCAGCTTGCCTGACCAATTTTACGCCAACGTTTTCCAGAGGGTCGTCCAGCTCAATCTTTACTAGTACCCATAACAAAGTCGATAAATTATTCGACTCTTTGAAGAAATACACTTTGAATGCAAAATTGCATAGAAAAACCACATTAGCAGATATTTCTTCCTATTTCCCATCTATATCATGCATCACGTACATATTATTAAGTGATCAATTTGTTTTTTTTCCCCAAATTGAACAAATGTGAATAGGAGCAATGTCACAAGCTGATTGGAAACTAGAAGGACTAAATTGAAACATTGCCCTGATGCAGCAGCAATGGACAATCTATCTGGGGGTGGCAACCCAGACACGACACGAACTCGACCTGAAGTTATTGAGAGAAACACAGACACGACTAACACAAATCTGACAAGAACAAACATGATATTACCAATTTATCTTAAAAGATTGTTATCTTATATTTCACTTAATTTTTGATGTATTTTGAACATAACACGAAATTGACTGAAAACCAAAACTAATACGACCCGATAACCCAAATTGCCACCCCTAACTCTATTTAAGCATTAAAACAAATTACATAAAAATTTCAAGGAAGAATTAAAAACATGCTAGAACCTGTTTAAGCACAGTTTCGCCATCATTGACAATTTTTGGAGGCCCATATTTGTTCTGCAAAACCACATTTCTTCCCTTTGGACCCAATGTCACTCCAATCACCTCTGCCACCTTATTCACCCCTGCCTAATAACAAACCAACCACCATAAATCAATTACCTCAGATATATAATTAATACTCCATAATAAAACCTCAATGCTGATATACAAGATTTACCAGAAGCTTTTGAGTGGTTGAACCATCATGGTTGAAATACAGTTCCTTAGCCACAGCTTTTGCATTCAACATAGAAGTTGAAGGTTTCTTGGCAATTGTAGTGGGCAGTGATTGGTTGGTGAAGGCAACTGCTGGTAATGGTTTGAAGGAACATCCCATGGCTGGTTTTTGATATGGGTTTGAGCCTTGGAAGGATTTCTTACTGAGAGTTTTTGGAAGGATAAGAGAAAATTGTGAAAGGAAATATCTTTCATGTTGGTAAAGGGCTTTTTGGCCTTATTCTGAAATCAAAATGGCAAGATACTGAAAATTATTTTCAAACTAATAAATATAGTTTCTATTATTAATGTAATTATCACACTTGACCAAAAAATTGTGTTGTAAACGAATTGTGGCGTGTTCAATATCCATTTGATGAGAGATGCATAAATTTTGGGCCTATTAGCATGTATTTATTTTTACTAATTATACATTTTTTTTTTGAGACGTACTAATTATACATTTGGTTGGTAATAACTTGGTAGGAATTTTAGGATTAATTTTGGGATAAGAGATAATTATAGTTTTACAAAATTTCATTTTTTTGTCATATTCAATAAGAGATAATTACAGAAAACCCAGTGAAGTTTTGGTAATTACATAAAAATCCAGGAAGTTTCAAATTTTGGAAAAACCCATCAACTCAAGTTTGATTTCGACTTACATTTTTTACCACATTTTTACCACAATCATTAATTAAATTGACATGATTTATTGATGTCACCAAATATTTTACAATTACATCCTTCAACTTTTATAAATATTATAAGTTTTGCTCAGTTTGCAGACCCTCTCTCTTCTTTTTTTCTCTCACTCTTCTCTCTAAACCCAAACCCTAATATTCTCTTTTTTTCCTCCCCCAACAGTAGCCCATCCCAGCCCCACTCTCCCCCTCCCAAGCAAAAGCTTTCTTCTTCCCATGAGAATGAAAGTTTTGTGTTGACCTCATCTAGATGTTGGCTTTCGCTTTCGCCATTAAAACCGACGATGGCAAAAATTTCGGGTCCCCTCGTCGCTGCTACACGAGTTGAAAACCCGGAAAGCGACGAGAGCCCCGTCAACCGAACGCCCCAACGTCGAAATGGCATTTGTAAAGCCGTGCCGTGACGCGCGGTGACTAGGATGGCGGTGGGGGGCAGAAACATGGTGGAAATCACGAACAGAGAAGTGGCAATGACAAGTCCGATTTGACTCTTGGTGAGCGTGCGACCCGGCAGGCGTGGAGTGGTGGTGGCGGATGTGGCGGTGGGTTTGGGGGTGGGAGATACTTTTCTTTTCTATGTTTGTTAGGATTTAGATGGTTATTTTTTTCCTTTGTTTTATTTTGTTGTTAAGTTGTAGTTTTTTTTGCTTATATTTGATTTTCCCGGTTGATTTGCGAAACTCATAGGCGGATCAGTTTTATCTGTTCGTAGTATGTAGTGGTTGCTCGTGCCCGATTTCGGTTTTTAGTGTTTTACGAGTCTCCATTAGGAGTCCAAGTCTCGTGGAGTGGTGAGTTTTGGGTTTGAAGGTTTTAGTTTGTGGAGTTGATCAATTTGCCTTGTTAATTCTCCGCTTGACTTTTATTTAGTCAAGTCGAACTTTATAAACTAGTTAGCTACGTTTGTAGTTGTAATTTTAGTTTTTTGAGTTAATCTAATAAAATACTATCGTTTGAGAAAAAAAAACTTTTATAAATATTACAAATAACAAATGAAAAGCGTGCCTATTTGTAATATTTAGAAGAATGGGGAACTAATTATAAATTATTTGATGATGCGGCGAACAAACAATTGGCCATAACGTGAGACCGAATGAAACGGGAATAGGGATGTCAACGGGGCGGGGCGAGCGCGGGGGAGCGATCCCCATCTCCGTCCCCACGAGACAATCGAGGAAAAATTTCCCCCCATCCCCGTCCCCGCGGGAATTCCCCGCTCCCCGCTTTAATTTCTTTTTTTTTGGGAAAATTCAATTTTTTTATAAAAACAATCATTTTTATATTAATAAATTATATAAAAAACTAATAAACTACTCATTAATAAAATAAATTAAATATTTTGTTATTTTTCATATTTAATGTGGATATATTTATATTATATTATAAATATTATATATTATATTATATATATAATCGGCTCCGTCCCCTTGGGAAACTTTCGGGAATCCTCGCCCATTTGGGCGGATCTCATGAGGCAGGGGATTCCCGCCCCACTGCCATCTCTAAATGAGAATTTCTATAATTTTGAAAATTCTCTAGTTTTTTTTCTTTTTAATTTGCCCCAGTCCTCCTTTTCTTTTTCTTTTTTTCAAAAAAAACTATCCCATTCAATTGTTATATTATTTTTTCTATTTTTAAAAGATTTTTCTTTTGTTTTCTTGCCTCCCCCAATTTTTCTACTTTCATCTCTTTTTCACCAACCCACCGCCAGCCGCCGCCTGGTTTCCCTTCCCTCTTCTTCACCACCTCAGCCAAATTCAAGCAGTTAATCAACGAATACGAAAATTAGGGCTGGGTGGGAATTTAAAAATTGGACCTAGTGAAAAAAAAAAATGTGCTTGCAACTTTTATCGTGTTAAACAGTACCGAAATCCATCTCCTAGCCCTAGCCCCGATCCACTACCATAATATCTCTGAAGCATAGGAATAGCAAATGTGATGCAATAACAGTGAGATACGCATCCATAAAAGAAAAAACACCTGAAACATAGTTTCTTTTGTATGATATCTGAATGACTGGATTGAAATCTAATAGTTGCATACATCACAAAAGATAGAAACAGTAGCTGAGTGATAGTGGGTTTCCTTTTCAAATGTTTTTGCTTCTTATGGTAGCTCTTCAATTATGAGCCACTATCGCCAGCTTCTCCACCACCATTTGTCCCACTAACACACTGCTTCTATGGAACAGATCACAGGCCATGGGACCTTCTTTTGGTTGTTGAATTGTGGTTTATAGAAGGATGCTCTTTTTCTTTTTCTTTTTTCTTTTTTCTTTTTTCTTTCTTTTTTCTGAGTTCAAATCCTTTCTTGCATTTTTTTTGTAATTAAGTTAAACCTTAAGGGTGATTTTTATAATTATTCCCAAAAGTTTGTTCTGTATCTTGTTATGAAGCATTAAGCATTGTGTTATGTTGGTTTTCTTTGACGATTTCATTGAAGATTCTTTTAGTATTGGTACCTTATCTACTTCTCAGGTGACTAATGGTGTAATTGTCCTGGTGGGGTAATTTGAATGATCATTAGAAGTATGGATAATATTATTTGATTTGGACACCAATATGAGAATATTTCTTCACTTAATTTTCGTCATCATTGGTTGGATAATTATGCGGCGAAGATGAACTGATTTATTTGCATGAACCAATCCTTTTTTCCTGATAATTAATTGTTTCAAGATATAGCACAGAAGGTGTTTGATCATATGCCACTTAAAGTTCAAATAGTACAGATACAAAAGAAAGTAAAATGGACAACAATCTAACATCCTCTCTCTTTCCAAGTTAGTAAAAACAGCTCATTTCTCAGTGAAGCAAAGTAGTGACAGACTGGTCTGAAGACTCAGCCCTAAGATGAGCCGTGTTGCAAGGAACATCTTCAAGATCTCTCAAAATGCTGTACGAATTGCTAATTTGAATATCCATCAGCATTTGACGAAGATCAGAAGCTTCTTCCTTGAGTCTCGCGTTTTCTTGAACGACTCTGTCATGGCTTTCGGACACATGGTTTAGCTTGTCTATGAGATTGTGATTCTCGGTTCTAAGACGAACAACCTGGGACCAGAGCTCGTCGAGGTGCCTCTGTTTACGCATCCTTGACCGTCGAGCAGATTCCCTGTTCGATATCATTCTCCTTTGTTTTCTCTCATCGATGACGCTAAATTGATGATCCTCTGCTTCATCAGAGGTCGAGTTGCTGTACGTTGTATTCGGGACGAATTCGGGAATTAAGTTATTGTAATTTGGCAAGTTGGTTAAGAATAAGTTGCTTTGTATCATGCCAAAGTTGGCAGGAAAGATTTGGGGGTTTTCAGAGGCAAAGTAGTTCATTTCTTGGATATCTGATGGAATCATTTTGAACTCTTAAGACTTTGTTTTTGTTTTGCAGATGGTGTTGAGGTGGTGAAGGGGCAATGCATGAGGATAAGTGTATTTATAGGAGAAGGCTTATGATACGGGCCAATGATCAACAGTTCCAGGGTGGCTTACATAAGCATTCTTGAGACATCCATTTGGAAAAAACAGATAAAATGGGTGATGTATGCATGGGATGTAATGATTGGAGCCATTCTTGTTAAAATATGTAAGTTTTCCTTTCTATTATGCCTTAATGATATGTTTTTGGGACCGTGTTTGGCTGAGCTTATAAGCTCTCTAAAAGTGTTTGGTAATCTTTTTCAAAAAAGATCTTATATGCCCTCAAAATAAGATGTTAGGAGTTTTGTAAGCTGCTTTTAAGATCTCCCCACTTTTTTTTTTTTCAAAATAAGATTTGATTTTAACAAACCCCTTTAATTTTGATGTTTCTAATTACAAAATTGTCATTACTACTAGCTTCATTAAAGCTCCATCATCTTATTTTATCCAAAAACTTCAACGACTTATCTTCAAAATAATATCCAACATCTTATAAGAGGTTTCAAATAAGCTTAGTCAAACACCCTCTAAATCACTTGATGTTATGTAGATGTATCATGTTGGAACTATGTTATGTTACGATGTTGGAGACCATGCATGTCATGTGATATGATCAGTTTGGTTTTATCATTTATTTAATCTGAATAGAGTTTTTGGATAATTAGTCTGATTAGAGTTTTTGGATAACTGTAGTCTCATATGTAATGCGTACAAGGGATCAAAAGTTTGCGATCATGGGATTAAATTATTTACATATATAAGAAAAAAGAAGAAGAAAATGAGCAAATATTGTAAGTCAATCTTAAGAGAGGGTCATCTTTTAAAAAAAGATAGCCAATTCAAGAATGTTATTAAATTCTATTGGCCAATCCAGTATTTGTGATTGATGACGAAATCTAGGTCAATTGTAAAGTTGAACATTTTTTAAGAGACTTGGAAAAAATTAGATGTCAATTTTAAATAATAATTTGATGACTCAATTGGCACTTAGCTTTAGGATAGAAGGGACCCATATAAAATTCTTAAGGTCCATATTGATTACATCAAATACCTAAACTTTATGCTATAATTTTAATATTACTGCATTAAGCTGATGTATTGAAAGTGGGGAGGAAAAGACGGAGCTGTTTTGAGCTAAACAAGGCAAAATGTAAAGTAAATGTTTTTGTAATCTTGTATGAGGTACAGTGTATGTAAACTCTTGGCCCTTCTCTGTTTCTTACAAGTAATTTCAATAGTTGACTTGTATCTTATTTGCTGCATATCTGATAAACTCTCCATTAATGGGCTCCAACTGTAATTTGAAACAAAGGGTTAACTTACAGATTGTATTAGCTCTTAGTTTGGGATTGGGTAAGGACAATTTTGTCTTTTAGGCAGCCAAATGGCCCTTAATAGAATGTGTACCTCAACATTCTTTCATGCTCCCACTTTCTTATGTTTCTGCCAACATAATATTGGCTGTCCCTTCATCTTCTGCTAATGGCAAGTGGGAGCATGAGGGTGTTTGGCTGAGCATATAAGCTTTTCCGGAGTGTTATGGTAATTTTCTTAAGAAAAAAATTTTATAAGCTCCCAAAATAAGATGTTAGGAGCTTATAAACTCTTTTCCGAAACATTGAGGGATCCAAACTTAATTTAACTTTGACTAGTTTAATTACAAAAATGACATTACTAACATCTTATAAGCTCTTTCTTATTTTGTGCAAACACTCGACAACTTATTTTCAAAATAAGATTTACCATCTTACAAGTTCTAAAAGCATGTTTTTATAAGATGTAGGATCTTGATTATAAGATCTTTTTAAATAAGCTCAGCCAAACACCCTCTTAATCTCACTAACTTTAGCATCAATTAATATCAGAAAAAAATGATCAATCTTATGCTTCAGTTGTAGAAGCTTGTGTTGTCAGAGCGATTGACCCGAGTTCAATTTCATATAAGTGTGTGTTCCCTCCCTACTACCCCACAATATTCAAAAAAAGAAAATATCAGAAAAAAAAATCACCACATGTTCAGATGAGCATGGAGAGTTACTATAGACTTGCAGCAGCTTATAAGCTGATTCATGTTTATGAAACATGAGCTGATACATAGTTGTCCAAATTCTTGTTATGCTTTTCTCCAGCTTCTGTATGATCAATGCATTTTTACCTTAATTTTTCGTTGCTCTACAAAAGGGCTATGCTTTATTTACATCAAGATTACTATTTGCTATATACAATGGTGGGCAGAAATTCCACAGGGCAATAGTTGAATAGAATGATACACCTCCCTTTCTTGTGACATAATATGCTTTTCTGATGACAATACGTATATGCTTTTTGGAATTCTAACATGCTTCACTAATCGTTATGTATAATCGGAGTAACGATCCTTATACACGTAGTTATATGGGATTGGTTCGCATATTATTCTTGTCCTGATTGTCTCCTGAGAGGATAAAACTTATACTGAAATGGATAGAATATCCTCAACTGTCTAAGGTGGCCTGCTTATGTCTTTTCCTTCTTGAAATCAGATTGAAGAAACTATTCTGCTAATGATGTCTTGTGCCTAATTTATATAAGTTGAGGCGCATATATGAATGTACAGTTTGGTACTACAATAAAGTTGATGAATGTACAGTTTGCCACCAAAATAAAGTTGATTGAATGTACAGTTTGCCACCAAAATAAAGTTGTATAAACAGGAAAAGAATAAAAAAAAATTGATTTTGTTTTTTGTTACATGAGAAAATGCAGGATTAAAGCATCTAACTGCCTTGTGAAAATTCTGAAGCATCTATGTCAATCTAGTTTTTTCAAAATGCAGTCTCATCAAAAACAAAAGTTATTGATATTTTCTTTACAGAAACATAATTGCATCACTAGTTCATGCCAAACTTGTCTTGATTTAAAGCATCTTCTATGGTATATATATGGTGTTTATCAGTTTTAAAAAGATATTGTAGAGTTCAAATACTTCTTTTGAAAGAACATTATAAGCTTGTTATGAACTTTAAGCTGTTTTGTACGTTTTATAAGCTAGTTATGTCCAAAAAGAAAAAGAAAAAAAAGCTAATGTAAGCCCTTATAGCTTATCTAAAAATAAATAACTTATTTTTTATTTCACGATGCCTTTCTTTAAGTGTACTTATTATCCTCTAGAGTGTTTGCAAAACTTCGACTTTTGTTGAGAAATGATTTATTGCAGTAGACGCAGGAGTAGTCGACAATAAAAAAAATTGGCAGTGCTTGTAAATAGAATCTAAAAGCTGGAAAATCAAAGTAGAAGTGGTTGGGAAAAAACACTTTGAAAATAAGCTTTTGGATAAAAAGATAAAATCAACCGTATATGAATGATATGGATAGTTAGGAAGAGAAATGATAATTTTGGATTTTGATAAATATTTGAAGACTTATTTACGAAAATACCAAAACTACTTTTCCGAAATAGAACACCCGTCCTCCAACCTTTAGGTTTTGATTAAATGAAGTAGAAGTAAAAGCAAAAGATTATATTTAGGAAACACTAAAAAGTAATTTTATTAATTACTTTTTTAGTGTTTAATTTGCAAACTCTCCAAGTAACATTAGGACAATGCTAAAGCACATTGACAAGTTTTAACTTTGAAGTAAACTATTTTTTTTTTTTGAGAAACTTTGAAGCAAACTTCTTTCCTTTAAACTTCCCTATAAAACTTTGGGATAATTGCAAAAAGTACCCTTGAGGTTTGATCTAATTACAAAAAAACTCAGCTAACTTTACAACTTACAAAAAGTACCCCTGAGGTTTGAAATATATTTCAAAATCCCCCTTCATATTTGTAAAATCATTGCAGATTACCCCTTAATTTTAATACTAAATCAAACATTAGGAGTATTTTTTGTAAGTTTTAAAGTTAGCTGGGTTTATTTGTAATTAGGTCACGTACTTTTTGTAATTATCCCTAAAACTTTTATACAATACTCTCGTGATTTATGCAATTTATATTATCGTACATGTGAATGGAGGGTAACCAAATTGTCAATTTTGGAGTGTCATTGTCTAACATAGAATGTGGATGATTATAATTAGCCAGTTTTCTAATTTAAATAATTTGTTTCACATCCATCCTTCGGTGGCCACTAGCAATTTTCTTTTAATTTTTTGATAAAATAAATGTTGCAGATGTATCAAGAAAAAGTCTTGGCCAAATCCCAGAGGTAGCAACTTGCAACCGCAAAAGCCATTTTTTATTTTATTTTTATTTGTTTCTTGTGAAATATTTGGTGATAGTGTTGTAATATTCTATGATCACTACTTGTATTACTTTATTGGTTTCTGGCTTAGGTGATTCCCCACTATGTAACAATTTCTTAATTCAGAAAAGGTTAATATGGGAATTGGGAACAAGTTCCATGCAATAGTTGTAGAAGATGAACTTACAAGGAACCTTGGAAAATTCTTCCAATGAAAGGATTAGTGCAAGTACATTGTAAGTAAAATTGCAATTAAAATTGATGTTATCTTTAGATTGGATAATTTTTTTGTCTTTAGTTTGGGGGTTTGATAAAATTGTATAAATATTATATGATGGGTTCCAGATAAAAGCCACCACGAACTCCCACAATTTCACTACTCCGATGTCAAAATCCTACAAGGCAAACTGCTAGGAGGTCGGATGGTTTTCAACAAAACCCCTCTCTTGCTTAAGTCAGGCTAGACTTTATTTGAATTAAATAAATGCGAATGTGTATAGTAATAATGTGGATGTTAAGTAAAAAAATGTACCTTGCTCGAGAGGGTAGACGGAAAAAAAAGAGGTTGAATCTAGAACTGTCAAAACCAGTTCAACTCGATAAAAAGTCTGGGCTTCATTTTCATAGGCCTGAAAAGTCGGATCAGTATGTTTTATGTGTATTTTCTAAGCATGTGCATGATTCGGGCTCTAAAACTAGCGGTCTAATGGAATTTTGATTTGACCCGATCTAAAACCCTTGGGCTGGCAGCCATCATTTGCCTGGCCTATTAACAGCTCTAGTAGAATCTAATAATGTCAAATTACTTTATTGATTATCCTAAATTTAGGTAAGACATTCCAACATATCTCGCATGTATATCTCATACGATTCGCCAAATCTAGGATGGATTTTTTGGAATACTAATCAGTCTTGAACTATTAATAGTTCGATCAACTATCACAACTGGAAAGCTCAGCCAATTGTCATGACCAAACCATGCTTTAAATGCTAACATACCACATATCGCGAAGTATAGACTTGACTCCAGTATTCCAAAGCATCAACGATTTATGTCGGTCCGAGCAGATTATACAACTCGATCATTAGTTCAGAAGTTGTATAATGCATTGAGCCTCTTAAATTAAGTCAACTTGGCTCATTAAGCACAAGAGCGTTAACTTGGGGCTCGCCATTATCTTATATTAGGTCAACTCAATCCATTAACATTGATCACCTAACTTGATGTCCAAATTCACTATGGCTTTATTTGGATGGAAGGATTTGAGCTATGGATTTTAAATCCATAATAAAAAATCCATTGAGGTTATTTGGATGGAGTCATTCTATAATGGATTTCAAATCCTAGGAAGCTAGTTTTGGAGTCATTTTGGAGGATTTCAAATTCTTCCCTATTTGGAGTCATTTGAAATCATTCTCTAAATCCTCTCCCCAAATCCAAATCCTCCGATCCAAATGCAACCTATGTTCATATACATTTGAAGGTTCTATAAGCTCAATATTCACTATATTCACCATAGCTTTGCCGACGTCCCTTAATTAAAGTTTTGGAGTCAAAACAAAAATTACAAGAAGAAAACACCAAATAATAGTCTCCAGCTTCAATCATTGAATGAACAAACAGCTACTACCATTAACCACATCATAAAAATTTATTATAAAATCTTCTAAATAAAAGTTAAAAAAGAAAAAAGACAGCAATATTTTTAGGTCCTACAAACTGTGCAAAACAACAAAACAAACGTAGGAAAGAAAATGACAGAAAATAATTGAGTTTAACTATTCATGGCTACAATATTGGCACACCCTTGTTTTTCTGGTCATGTAAAGTAACATCCATAAATAGTGAATAAGTGCCAATGTCACTCCAAAATGTACGATGTAATGTCGACTGAATTTCAAATATCCAACAATTTAATTTCGATTCGACATTCATAATCGAAGTAATTTTTCGTATAAACTTATAATTACGGGATAAAAGATTTAATATTTTATTTTTGGAATTAGTTAAAAACATATATATTTATTTTTATTGTGAAAGAAAACAAGATAAAAGGAGTTTGTTACGTACGGAGGAGGCTGTGCAGGCCTTCAGCATTTTCCGCCAAACATGATTTTGAGAGTAGTGAAGCAAAATGAGGGACATAAATGATAATGACAACCAAAAATGGGGTCTACTTTATGAATTTGTGACAAGCAAGAGAAATAGGTGGATGGTGCACAATTTTCCAATTTGATTGCACAACCTATCAATTCAAGACTATGGAAATGGACCCCAATATAAATGAGCCCACAAAAATCTTAGACATTTACATAATTTATTATGTACAAATTATGATGCAAATATTTTGATGACCTCATAATATCTTTGCTGCTTCGAAATAGGGATCGACTTGCCCAAAATTTATTTTTTGACAACGTAGGCAATTTTTCTTGAAGGAGCGTGATTTTCCGTTTATGAAGAGTTATGCCAATTCTAAAGAGTCACTGAGTTAATTACTTATAGAATTCTGATTAAACATTTGTAGTACACAATAACATTATTATTTCCGTATTCTAAGCATTATCAGCTTTATAAAAATATAGGGCAAGTTTGATTTAAAGTCACATTTTGAGTCAAACTACTTCATTTTGTCTTAAGAGAAATTTCTATAATACTCTAGTGTAATATTGTATTTGATCTGGAAGGGGAAACATATTCTAAAATAACAAGTTTTTGGAGTTATTCGTGTTCATTTCGTCCCATCGAAGTTTCCAACCAACCAAAATACATGAACCAACATCAATTTGGTTCGGATGATGATATAAAATATTATGTTTTACTTTTTTAGGTACGTATGTATATTACAAGTAAATATAACAAAGGTGTTTGAATGAACTTATAAGCTCTTCAAAACATCTTATAAGATGTTTGAGAACTTATAAGTTCTTTATAAGCTCTTCAGATAAAATGTTAGGAACTTATTGTAAGTTGTTTTTAGAATGATGGGGGGTCCCAACTTCTTTTTCAAATAAGAACTTATTTTAACAATCTATTTTAATTATGACCATTTTAATTACAAAACTATCATTACTAACATCTTAAAAGTTTTATTGTCTTATTTTATCTTAACACTTCTACTAACATCTAAATTATTTTATCTTAACATCTTAACATTTTATAAGTTCTAAAAATATCCTATAATATATAGGAGATTATAAGATTTTTTTAAAATAAGCTCACCCAAACACTCTCTTAATAATAATTGGTTGGATTGTAGCCTTTCACATTGTCGAAACTAGCCCTGGGGGGATTATATTATGGAGAAATATATGTGAGTCAAAAGTGGATAAACAAGTATTTAGAAAAGAACAAAGAATAACAAGAAAAGAGCAAAAATGTCAAAAGATGATCAAAGACAAACATTACAATCAGGGACGGAACGAGACGGGGGAGGAGCCATCGGCCTCTGCAATTTTTATGTTATGTAGTACATATATCTATATATATTATATATATAAATGTTATGTTGGGTATCTATCTGCCTCAATAGATCGATACACATAGTACCGAAGATCAAATTACAGACTCAATCAAAAGCCTATTATACAAAAATACTCTGACTCGATTTGCGAAAAAGTAAAGTACAAAGAATGAAACTGAAAGTTACAAGTAAAATATAACACAATTGTAAAAGGGATAAAACCCTAAGATCCGAATATTAAAAGATTCGGCTCAGGGACTGGAATCCCTACACAAAGTCACCATGAATCACCCAGAGAACCAAGACAAATCACCCAAGAACAACCTCACCACAAAGAACCTCCAAAACAAGCCCTCGAAAGTGTTTTCACTCAGAAAACCCTAGAAAATACCCCAGATACCCAGAAAACCCTAATCTCACTCAGAAGTAGGATTGTACACTGAGAAATGGTGGACACACACTCGTATCACACAGATCTGTATCGCAACCCAAAAATCACACAAAGATCCAGTGAGGATCTGGATTTTTCTAGAGAGAGAAAGGAACGAGAGCACAGAACTTAGAGAGAGATTCAAGAGATGAGAGAGAAAGAAACTTGCAGAATGAATTAGGATTTTGGGTACTAGGCATTTTATAGGGGTAGTGAATGGCTCAAATTGATCAAACAAAATGGGCCCTGAGATCAAAAGAGAAGATCCGCGGACAAGGATTTCGATCCATGATCGAAGTAAATAACCAGGGATCAATGAGGAGTGGGCTTGGGCTTGGGTGGCATAATTGGGTTGTTGGACATTGGGCTTAATCATCGTGTAATGGGCCAGGACAACAATGGGCCAATTAACATAACAATCTCCACCTTTGGCTCATTGTGATTCAATTAGACAATTAAAATGGTTCAAAGCATCATCATCGTCGGCGTGCCTACCCAACACTTAGCCAAGTAGGACTTCACCATAATAAGCACACGAGCTCATTATAGTACCAAACAAACACCAAGTAAGTGGCTTTACGTGTTAGACTAACACAAGCACAAATGCAAGCATTAAGTCAACAAGTTTTTGGACTTACATGCAAATACACACGATAAGCTTTGCAAGCCCGGGTAATCACCAAGGACAACCTAGTCTCGAGTGTCAAAATTGAGAATTTTTAAACATGTTTTAAACTTTGATAAGGGTAGACACTTAGTACCCATATCAATTTGGATTGTATTCGGATGCCACTTTTTCAAGACAGGATAAGGCCTTTTGAAACAATATCCCTTATAAAATGAAACCTAACATCAATATGTTTTGTTCTGTCATGAAAAAGCGGATTCTTACAAAGTCAATACCAGAGTTGAGAGTCGTCGAAAAATATAACAATCTTTTGTTTTAGAAAACCAATTTCTGAAACAAGTCCTTTTAGCCATAAGGTTCCTTTAAAGCTTGATTACATTTACATATTCGATTCTCAGAGTAGTAGACAGAGCCACAATATGTTTAATGGCGGGATTTCCAACTAATACAAGAACCACTGCAGTGAAAACATAAGAGGTTGTTGATTTTTCATTATCTTTATCATTTGCATAGTTTGAATCCACATATCCTTTTAAAACAACACCATTTTCACACTTAGAAAATTTAAGGCAATAATTAGTTGAATGTCTCAAATATCTCAATAACCACTTCAAAGCATTCCAATGCACCATTCCAGGATTAGACATAAATCTACTAAGGCAAGAAACAACATAAGCAATATATGGTCTAGTACTGACCATTAAGTACAGAAAAGATCCAATGGCATTAGCATAAGGAATGTTTTGCATAGAAAGAATTTCAGGATCAGTTTTAGGGGACTGATCCCTACTTAACACAAAATGAGAAGCAAATGGGACATTCACAAATTTTGCATCACTCATAGCTTTTGTAAAACCTTTTCAACATATGAAGATTGATGAAGATAAATCACATAGTTATTTCTATCGCTATCAATATTCATACTTTTCTTAGCATTACCTAAGAATTTCATATCAAATTTAGCACTTAAGCAATTTCTCACATAGTAAATAGTCTTAATGCATGGACCGGTCAAAAGCATATCATCAACATAGATCAGTAAGAAAATAGGGGACTTAGCATCAAGTTTGAAATACAGACAATGATCAAATTTGCTTCTACAAAATTTCAAATCAAGCATGCACTGGTCAAATTTCTTATTCCACTGTCTAGGTGATTGCTTTAATCCATACAAAGACTTTTTCAGTAAGCACACATGGTGAGGTTTGGATTTGTCTTCAAAACCTTCAGGTTGTTTCATAAAAAATTGTTCTTCCAAATCACCATGTAAGAAAGCAGTTTTAACATCAAGTTGCTTTAGTTTTCAGTCAAACTGAGCCACTAAAGCTAGCATAATTCTCACAGTTACAAACTTCACAACAGGTGCAAAAATCTCAGTGTAACCAATCCCTTCTTTTTGAGTAAAACCTTTTGCAACTAATCTAGCTTTGTATCTAACACATTCATTTTTTTGTGTAATTTTAAACAAACATTTACAATCAACTATAGAACATTTAACAGGTTTTGGGACAAGTTCCCAAGTGTTATTAACATACAAAGAGGTCATCTCATCTTGCATAACACTTAGCCATTTCACAGAGTTTACAACATCAGAGTAGGTTTTAGGCTCAAAATTCTCAATTGATTCAAACACAGAGAACACATAAGAAGTTAAGTGAAAATCAACAAACTTGTTTGGAATTCTAATGTTCCTTCTAGTTCTATCTCTAGTTAACACATAGTCATTTAAGTTATCATTTTCAACATGCTCATGATCCAGATTAGTGTCAACTAAAGGGAATTCATCATGCACATTGTTAGGAATTTTAATTCCTAAATTTTTGATTTTTTAAATAAAAAGATTTTTGATTTTGCCTTTCTAGATTATTCCAAACTTAGAGTTTTAATGAATATAGGAAAGATTTATTTTAGATCCCTATCTATAATTGGTTTCGATTTTCTAGAAATATTAGGAGTCTTTTATTTCTACATCTTATTTCCTAACCTATAAGAATCCTACTTCTTCCATATTTGTGTTTTCCTTGTTTCCTTTCGTGAATAGGAGTCTTGGACATCAAGAATATCAAGGACTCAAGCCCTATATAAAGAGAGGACCAGCCATCATTCTTACACACCTTGAACCACGAATTTAAAGAGCAATAAGAGAGAAATACAATCGAGAGAGAAAAACAACAAGATTCTGAGTGCTGTCAAAATACATAGTCTGAGTGTTCTTCGAAGTGTCTGCATCATGGAAAATAACACTTAGTCCAGTTTCGAGTCTTGTTGATTTATTTTTGTCCATTCGTTGTTTTCTTAGATTTCATAGATTAGTTTGAAGATATTTTGGGCGAAGCAATTTACTTAGAACAGATCTATTCAGTAGGAGTTTGGTTTTCTTAGACTAGTTGAATCATTCATATTCGAGTTGTACTAAAGATATTCTCAACTAGTGATTTCGTCATAATTGACACTTCTACAAGTTATTTATAACTTGTAGATAAATTTTTACTTCGTGTGTTCTTTTTCCGCTGCATGTTCCGTAAAGTGTTACTACATCTGGTTTAACACTTTCTCTGACGTTTACTGAAACGAACGTTTTGGGACCTCAAAAACTTTCAATTGGCATCTAGAGCCAACACTTGATTACACTAAGTGTTGATCCTACGTTCGAACTACGGAATGGACAATCAGATGGATGCTATGTTCCATCCTCCAATGCTAGACGGATCAAACTACTCAATCTGGAAGATAAAGATGCGTGCCTTTATCAAATCAATTGATGAGAAAGCTTGGCATGCGGTTTTGGTTGGATGGACTCCTCCGAAAATTCAAGATAAAGATGGGGACTTCGTAACTCAGGATGAGATCAGCTGGTCCAATGATAATATCCAACTGGCGAACTACAACTCAAAAGCTCTCAATGCAATCTTTGATGCAATAGATTTTAATAACTTCAAAATTATTTGCAACTATACTGCAGCTAAAGATGCATGGGAGGCCTTACAAAGACATTGCGAAGGATCTGCAAGTGTCCAACTCTCCAAACTGCGACATCTGAACGTCAGGTTTGAGAACTTAAAGATGGAGGAGGACGAAGACATCACTTCATATCATGGAAGACTGTGCGATATTGCTAATGAATCTCAATCTCTTGGTGAACCAATCTCAAACTCTAGACTGGTTGGCAAGATGATGTGATCCTTACCTGAAAGATTCGACGTCAAAATTGCTGCTATAGAAGAACTGCCAAGTATCAAAACATTACGGTTAGATGAGTTGGCTGGAATTCTCAAAACATGGGAACTCAACTTTGTCAGAAGGAGATCACCAGGTAAAGGCGTTGCTTTACAGGTATTACCCGAGGAACCTAGTGAATTAGTTCAATTGACTAAAGAATTTGAGGAATCTGACTTAGGAGAAGAATCAATGGCTTTGTTTGCTAAAAAATTTAGTAGAATCATGAAGAATAAAAGCAAAAGTCAATTTCCTACGAAAGTCAAAAGACCTTTTAAAATTGATACTCCTAAATATCCTCAAAGAAATTTACCTGATAAAAATCAAGATAGAACAAGAAAACAATTTGATATTGATAAAGTAAAACGTGGAGCTTGTTCTGGTTTTGGTCATTATGCTAATGAATGTGCTAACACCTTGAGAAAAAGAGGTATGAATTTATCATTACCTTAAGTGATGATGAGTCGAGGAAGAAAAAACACAGTCGGGAGGATGAAAAACCTGTGTTTATGGCGGTTATTGAAAAAACAAGGTTTATACAGATCAATCCTCTAGGTGTCTCGCGTGGTGTTGCACGGACTGTTCCAACACCAACCAAGTACACTTTATCCAACACTTCTGATAATTCTTGCTTAACATCTACCTCTGTAGTTGAAACAGATAATCAGGAAGCTGAAGACTCCGATGGTGAAGAACAAAATATTGTTGAAGCCTACCAAGAGTTGTATCATGAATGGAGCAAACGTATTCAACAAATTGGAAATCTTTCAAAGGAGAACGAAAAGTTAACTAAGAAGAATGAAGAAGTGAAGAAAACTTCCAATCGCTTGGAAGTACTTTTGACTAGAAAAGATGAAGAACTGGAAAAGGTAAAATCTGAACTTGAAAAATGTCTTGAAACATTAAAAAGGTTGAATACTGGTAAGGCCAAGCTAGATGAAATTCTATCTCTTGGAAGTGATAATAAAACTGGTTTGGGGTATAAAACCCCTATTTTTATAAAAGAAAACGAACCCTCTACTTCATCAGTTGAAAAACTTAAGTCTTTGAATAAAAAGGGTCGTAAACGGAGACATTACGTTTGTCACTATTGCTACAAACTTGGACATATCAGACCCTACTGCTACAAGTTAAAATCTGATTTAAAATGGTCTTCTGGTTCAGTGTCACCAACAATGTCTCACGGTTCTGTTAACACCTACAGTAACACTTATCACAACATCCCACGATTTCAAAAAGTCATGCAGGTTCGCAAAACTGAATTAACTTGTAACGTTGTTTATACCTCTTTAAGATCTAACATTACAGGATCTTGGTAGACCTAGCCACGGTTCTGGAACTGCCCATTCCAGTTCTGGTTCCGCTAGTTCCGGTTCCTCCAAATTGAGAACCGGAACCGAACCTTATGCTCACGATTTCGGTTCCAAAACCAGAACCGCCTGGTTCGGTTCCAAATCGAAAAACACGGTTCTATATGGTTAGGTTAGGTTAAACCGAAACCTTTTGTTTTTAATTTTATTTAGATAAAATGTTTAACAATTTAGTTTAAAATAAAAAGAAAAAGGAAAAAAAAGCGGCGTGATTCATCTAAAATATTTCCATCGTAGCTAAACGTTTGCTCTACTTCATGATTGAAGCAGGGCATGCCAAAACCTCTTTTGCGATAATTGAGATGATTGTATAAGGTTGAGTTCTTTGTGACCACCATTTCAAAATATCAAAGTCTTCAATATCTATTTCACTAAACTCGAAAGAAGTAGTTAAATAATTCTCAAGCTCTACATTTGAGCTAGAGGAACCCTTGGACGTTTACTTTTTTCCCTAAGTAATCGTTGTGCAATATTAAAAATATCATAATAAACATTTTATATTTCTTCTAGAATGTATTTACCAAAACAAGGTTGTTGGTTTTAACCTTAAAAGAACGGTTCCACGGTTCCATATACGGTTCTAACCGATGGTTAAAACCGCCGGTTCCACGGTTTTTGAGAACTAAGAACTGGAACCGGAACCAATCTACACGGTTTCGGTTCCGGTTTTGGAACCGTTGACCACAATTACGATTTAGGAACCATTGACCACGGTTCCGGTTTCGATTTGGAACCCGGTTTCGGTTCCATTTGGCCAGGTCTAGATCTTGGTACTTCGATAGTGGGTGTTCACGACACATGACAGGTACTCGTGAATATTTGACTGACTATGAACGATTTGAAGGAGGTGTGGTAAAATATGGTGGAGGTGCTCGTGGTTTGATTATTGGTAAGGGTACTTTGAATGTGAAGGGTTTGCCTAAGCTTCGAAACGTTCTACACGTCGAAGGGATTACAACAAATCTTCTCAGTATAAGCCATCTGTGTGATGATAATATGCATGTGAAGTTTGATAAGGATTACTATAAGGTTTATGACAACACTAACTCGTGTGTTTTGACAGGATTAAGGTCTATAGATAACTGTTATCAATTTGGTGGTATACATGCATATCATAGTGTGAATCTAAGTGAAAGCGAAGTTGTGGCATCAAAAGTTAGGTCATGCTAACTTTCATATGATTGATAAATTGGTTAAGTATGAGGCTGTGAGAGGAATGCCTAAATTGAATACGAAAAATACTTCTGTTTGTGGTTCGTGTCAAAAGGGAAAACAAACTAGGGTGTCGCACCAAGTGTCTCAACACTTTCACACAACACGCTGTCTTGAATTACTTCACATGGATCTCATGGGTTCTATTGAGGTCGAAAGTGCTGGTGGTAAGAAATATTCCTTTGTATGCGTTGATGATTTTTCCCGTTACACATGGATAAATTTTTTACGTGAAAAGTCTGATGTTTTTGAGTCTTTTCGAAATTTGCATAAAAGGATATGCAATTTATACAACACAACTGTAGCTAGGATTAGAACTGATCAGTTGAAGGAATTAATGTGTCACAAAACTACTTCATGCAACTCTATGGGTTCAATTCCTAAGTTAGTCTATTTCCCCTCCCGAGTGGCGCATAAACAATAGATTAATAATAATCGTAGATCTTCCGATACGTTACAATTATTATTAACTCCCAAAAAGATCTATAAATTGAATGTGTCCCCACAAACAATTGTAAGTCTCTCGACTCGCTATACACGTTTATATCTGAATTCGATTTCTGTCTTTGTTAGAACTCATCTCCTGAATCTCACACTAACAAATATGACATGCTAATTATTTATCAGATAAAAAGTAATTAAGAATAAGCACTCGAATTCGATTTTCTTAATAGATTCTTGTGTTCTATTTTATGAATTCGAGTGCTTATTCTTAATTCCTTTTTATCTGATAAATAATTAGCATGTCATATTTGTTAGTGCGAGATTCAGGAGATGAGTTCTAACAAAGACATAAATCGAATTCAGATATAAACGTGTATAACGAGTCGAGAGATCTACAATTATTTGTGGGGACACATTCAATTTATAGATCTTTTTGGGAGTTAATAATAATTGTAACGTATCGGAAGATCTACGATTATTATTAATCTACTGTTTATGCGCCACTCGGGAGGGGAAATAGACTAACTTAGGAATTGAACTCATAGAGCTGCATGAACTGATTATTTTCGAAATTTTCTGCACCCAAAACCCCACAACAAAATGGGGTAGTGGAAAGAAAGAATCGAATATTACAAGAAATGGCTCGAGTCATGCTAAGTTCAAAGAATTTGACTAAACGTTTTTGGGCTGAGGCCCTGAATACTGCTTGTCACATTGCTAATCGAGTATACTTGAGATTGGGTAGTACTATGACTCCATATGAGATTCTGTTAGGCAAAAAACCCAGTCTTAAGCACTTTCATGTTTTTGGATGTGTGTGCTATGTGCTAAATGATAGAGATCAACTTACCAAATTCGATTCTAAAAGTGATAAAAGTTTGTTTCTCGGATACTCTGTTAATTGTCATGCATACAGAATATTTAATCTTCGAACAAGGACTATTATGGAAACTTTGAATGTTGTCTTCGATGATTATGCTGACCTTGCAGGAAAAACTGAAGAAGATGATATCTCAGATCTCATTGAATTGAATAAAACAGCTGAAGCTGTGCCTGAACAGGACATCGCTACAGATACTGCTCCTAGTGTTCCGACAGATGAAGGAACCTCTGGAACAACACCGGATGAGACACATTTGGCAACTAACTCTGACTCCGAATCTCAGGCTGCTGAACAAGATACAAAATTGAATCAGGCATTAGATGGCCACTTGACTGACCGAAGCAGGGACATACCAAGCAAAATTCAAAAAAAATCATCCAACGACTCAGGTAATAGGTGAAGTTACTGAAGGAATACAAACTAGGAGGAAAGAAAAGGTAAACTATCGTGATATGGTAAGATCAGCGTATCTGTCTCCTATCTCATCTTTGTGGTAAGAACTTATTTGTTTTATTTCTAACATTGAACCGAACAATATCTCTGAAGCTTTAAAGGCTGAATTCTGGATAAATGCTATGCAAGAGGAACTTAATCAGTTTGTTAAAAATGATGTGTGGTATTTAGTTCCCAGGCCTAAGGATGTGAATGTGATTGGTACAAAATGGATTTTTAAAAACAAAACTGACGAGTCAGGAAGAATTGTGCGTAACAAAGCACGACTAGTTGCTCAAGGGTATACACAGGTTGAAGGGGTGGACTTTGATGAAACCTTTGCTCCTGTAGCCCGTATTGAGTCTATTCGTTTGTTACTTGCTATAACTTGTCACTTGGGAATTACCCTTCACCAAATGGATGTTAAAAGTGCTTTTTTAAATGGTATTTTAAATGAAAAAGCTTTTGTTGAACAACCTAAAGGATTTGAGGACTCTTCTAAGCCTAACCATGCGTATAAGCTTAAAAAAGCCCTCTATGGTTTAAAACAAGCTCCCAGAGCTTGGTATGGTAACTAAATATCTTCTTCCAAATTGGTTTTAAAAGAGGTGAAGTGGATAAAACCCTTTTCATTCTAAGGTCTGGTAAAAATATCATGATTGCTCAAATTTACGTAGATGATATTGTTTTTGGGTTTTCATCCCAAAAGTTGTAAATGAGTTTATTAAATGCATGTCCTCTACTTTCGAAATGAGCATGGTTGGTGAATTGAGTTTCTTCTTGGGTTTGCAAATCAAGCAGTCTGATTCTGGAATTTTTATCTCTCAAAGTAAGTATGCTAAAAACTTAGTGAAGAAATTCAGTTTAGATAGTGCATCTCACTTAAAAACCCTTATGGGAACAAGTCAAAAATTGAGTCGTGAAAATGTTGCTGAAAGTGTCGATCACACCTTATATAGGAGCATGATAGGAAGTTTGCTATATTTGACTGCTAGTCGTCCTGATATTATGTACAGTGTGTGTTTGTGTGCTAGATATCAAGCCAATCCCAAAATCACTCACCTAAAAGCTTTAAAAGGAATTTTTTGTTAATTTGGTGGTACTACGGATTTAGGGATTTGGTACACCAAAGATACTAATACTAACCTTGTTGGATTCAGTGATTCGATCGGGTGGGGATGTTGATGATAGAAAAAGTACCACGGTGGTTGCTTTTATCTGGAAATAACTTAGTATCTTGGTACAGTCGTAAGCAAAACTGTGTGTCACTTTCAACTGCAGAGTCTGAATATGTGGCAGTTGGAAGTTGTTGTTCTCAAATGCTATGGATGAATCAAATGATAGAGGATTATGGGCTACGGTGATATTTTAACCATTTATTGTGATAACTCTAGTGCGATTGATATATCAAAAATCTGTTCAACATTCTCGCACTAAACACATTGACATTAGACACCACTTTATTCGAGATTTGGTTGAGAAAAATATTGTTCGCATTGAGTATATTAGTACTGAAAATCAGTTGGCAGACATATTCACCAAAGCTTTAGATTTTGAGAGGTTTTCAAATCTGCGAAAATCTCTTGGTCTGTGTGTTCTCTAAACTATTCCACGAAATGTTACAGCATTGCACACATCACCTGCTGTAACATCTGCACACACTGCATATTCTCTCTCATCTCTTATATTCTCTTTTTCTTTTTTAGACATCCTACATTATAGGATCATATTTGCATGTCTGGAACAGTCTGTTGTGGTTTTGAACTAGTGACTATTGGATTTCACTTGGAAAACTGATGTTAGTTGATCTTTCCAAATGCGTTTTTTATTCTTGTTACTTTCCCAGTTGATGAGTAAAAAAAAATTGCAGACCATGGCTAGAGGCCTTTGAGGGAAACAACTACCTACCCTCTGTGTGAAAGCTATTCCTTGTGACCAATTTTTACATATGTTTAAAAGTGTTTAAAGAGGCATGATCAATGAGAAAAAGAGCTACCTTTGAACTAGTGTGAAAGCTACCCACTTGCTAAATCTGTCATGTTTCTCTTATGAAAAACTCGATAAATCCTTATGCTGGGTACTCGGATGGCAATTCATTGAATCTGTTAGTACATGTGTCTTTCAAAATGTTGCAACATTTGGAACAACACAGACTGTGACACTCCATTTACACTTTGTGTGCGTTTTTATTATTTCTGTATAGGCATCCTTTTAGGTTGCATATTTTGGTGAATTTTTGAATCTGACAGATTTTTGGTAATAATAGAAGATATGAGATATTTATTTCTCTCTCTCTAAAATCTTGAATTTCTAGGTATCCTATGGAAAGTGGAGTTGTGTGCATTATGGAGATTTGGGTGATCGATTAAAATCTTGCAGGAGTTATCTATATCTTTGGTTAAGTTGTTACAAAATTGTAGCATTTATCCTTAATTATTTGATTTTCCCAAAATTTGATGGATGATTCGTTTTTTTTAAATTTTAATTTATCCTCATTTCCAATTGCCTCCTAGAAGAACATGTTTTGATGTGACTAAAACTCTTGCCTTGTTAATCAATTTTTCTACCAGTGCACCCATCTTTTCTCTCACACACTCCAACTCCACATACTACTCTCTCTCGATTTTTCTATCTCCTCAACAGAACTCACGTTTGTTTTGGAAGCCATGGACAAATTTGTTACAGGTCTTCAGAAGCTATTTGGGAGCCCTAGCAAAACTCCATCACCGTCACCAACAAAATCGAACACTCCACCACCATCGCCGGAGAAGCACAACCCATTACCTGAGAAACCCACTTCTACCTAGACAACTGAAAGCTCCAAACAAACATGTCCTATGGCAACGACTGAGGATTCCTCTCCAAAATTTCTGCCTCCTGCTCCGAATGTTGAGGAATCCGTCCCTACTGACGTCTCTGCACCTGCCACGACATCCAATCCCTCATCTGAACAAGAACAGGGGAACCTTGCCGTAGTGGAATATGCAAAACCCCCTTCTCCTGTTCATGCAATTGTACCCGGGGAAGAGGGTAATGCCATCAATGTTGAGGATATCCCTGATCTCACCATTATACAAGACATTCATGGTCCAATTGGTCGTTCGGCTGGTACTCCGGTTCCTAGATGCTCCAAACGCCAACGAGGCTACTCTCCCAGTGTTTTCGAAGAACCCTCACCTACCGAGGGGGTTGTGAAGAAAAAGAGGTCTGAAATGGGTGAAGGATCCCAACCAGGGAGAGATGATTTCGAAGTACCCTCTTCTTCGATTGCTCGTTCAACTGATTCCGATGGCGAGGATACTACTCAATTTGTTGTGTCCCACAGACGAACACAACCACATCACAAGGTTGTGTTATCCGATGAAGATGAGCCTGACAGAGAAAATTCTCCCTTTGATGATGATGCACCATTGGCCCAGGTACTTGTGGATATTATCGCAAATTTGGGTGTGAAAGCTGGTGCTGATACTTCTAAGCAAACCCCTAATGTTGAAACCGTGGAGCCAACCCCACCTGAAAATGACACAGATGTCTCTGAAAGTGCTTCAGAAAATGTTGAAGAAAGTGGTGGAAACCAACATCTGACTCAGCATGATCTCACCGAAGTCTACTCTGAATTTTTCTACTCCGCTGATGCTGCCGATCGCTACCAAGTGTTTAAAGGTCGCAAGTTTATTGAGGAAAAAGTCCGCGATCACACTTATTTTGAGAGGTACAATTTAAACAAATTTTTTATTCGACGGTCTCTTGTTAGCACAATAGATACTGCCGTTCCATATATTGAAAAGGTTGTTCATGAGGTTTTTATGCTAATTTGACTTATGATGTTGGAAACAAACAATCTGCCAAATTTGGAAAAGTGTTTGTTCGGAATAAGCTTTATGATTTCAGTCCGTCGGTGATTAATTAATTCTTTGGTACCCCTGATTGTGAGGAGGGTCATCATATAAGATAATTTAATATGGTTCTAAAGGTTTTAACTGGGAATCGAATGCCTTTATGGCCTGCTCATCCTAAGAAAGTGTCTTCCTCTGCTCTTACTTCCCTCTATGGTGTTTTGTTCAAAATTGCTCTGTCTAATTGGGTTCCATCTTCCCATTCATCTAGTGTTACACGGGAAGCTGACTCGAAGTCATCTGGGGAAATCAAGGAAATGCAGTCAAGTCGAGACAACTGAAAGAGATCCATTGCACAGACGTCAAGAAAATTACTTAAACAAGTAATACTCCCATACTGCCTTTCTTAAAGTGTTCAGTCCCAGAAATGTGCAAAAGGAATAAACCAATGAGAAGCACTACACCTGTGTCAGAACTCTGAAAAGCTGAAGATTCATTCAATACGAGGAAATGTCAATTCCAAGGACTGCAACAAGACAAGCCAACGACCACACGTATCTTTTGAAAATTAACCTATCTCTTCAACGGGCAAATTTTCAAAAGAACACTATAAAAGGTTGAGGAATCACCTTGAGAACAGGTTACCTTGATTACCTGAGAAAACCATTACAAGCAAAAAGGCAATATCTATAACCTGAAATATTCTCAAGTCATTTAAGCTCAATCCTCAAGCCTACATTACGAAGGAAATCAATCCAACACTCATCTGTGAAGGAAAGATGACTTCAATCAGTTGAAGAGGAAACATTTGAAGAATCAAGGGGTCTACATTCCACAAAGGATTGTAGAAAGGTTCAAGGTCGAACCAGTCTCAAGTTTTTGGAGGGCTTCGTGATCAAATCCAAGAAGCTTGAGCAAGTGGGTTGTAGTAGCAAGACAACTGCCCTGTGAAGAAGCTGAGTCATACGAGAAGCCAGCTGTGTCACCAAGGCATCTCCAGACTGAGTCCCAAAGGATCAAGTCAGCCGTGTGATCAAGACTTGCATCTGGACTGATAACCACTTTGTGCATTGATCATTACTTAGTGGATTCATCTAGGAGTTGGAGAAGAGAATAGTAGAAGAATTACCCCATCTTGAACCTCTATAAAATTTATTGTGTCATTAACATTTCAACACTTTAATTCTGCATATTTGTAGGTCCCAAGGGTGTAAGTGTAAGGTTTAGAAGGGGGTTGAATAAACCTTACCAAATTTTCGATTTAGTCCTTTTAAATCTACAGAGTTAATTCTACACAAATTTGTGTCCTTGATGGATCGAATTAGTCACTCAAGAGAGTTAATCTCTCAACACTCAATTGAATTGATGGAGTAACTCATTTGTTGGCTACAATTTAACTTTGTGGTTTTATTTGACGGAAGACTTAACACCCTTAAGTTTGATTAAGCAAGATATTAGAGCTTGATTTAGTACTTGTAAATTATCAAATGGATAGCAAATTTATCAAATGAGATATAAGCGAGTTAAAAGTGCAGGAATTTAAATCTTTGAAATGTAAATGACACAAAGAAAGTTTTTATAGAGGTTCAAAGATGGGGTAATTCTTCTACTCCTCTCTTCTCCAACTCCCGGAGGAATCCACTAAGTAATGATCGGTTTACAAAGTGGTAAGCGATCCCGATACAAGTCTTGATCACAACGGCCAACTTGATCCTTTGGGACTCGGGCCCTGAGACGCTTGATCACTCAATCAAGCTTCGTGCGACTCGGCTTTCTTCACAGGCATTTGCGCTTGCTACTATGACTCACTTGCTCAAGCTCTTTGGATTTGATCACGAAGCCCTCCAAATGCTTAAGACTTAGTTCAACCTTGAACTTTTCTACAATCCTTCCCGGAAAGTAGACCCCTTGTTTTCAAAGGTTTCCTCTTCAATTTGGTTGAAGTTCTCTTTCCTTCACGGGTAAGTGTTGGATTGATGTACTTGAAATGTAGGCTTGAGGATTGAGATTGTTTGTTTTTTTTTTTTTAATGTGCTTGTATATCTCACGTATGTGTCATTCATGCATCCTCCTTCAAACAAACTCCTCGGCCTTTTATAGTGAACTTTCAAAAATTTGCCCGTTGAAAAGATAGCTTATTTTTGAAAGTCACTTTGCGTCGTTGGCTTGCGATTCTTGGAATTGTCGTTTCCTCGTATGAATTATTCTTTTCACCTTTTCGAGTTCGACACGGTGTAGTGCTTCCCATTGGTTCGTTCCTTTTGCACGCTTCGGGACTGAGCACTCCAAGAAAGGTAGTATGGAGATATTACTTGTTTAAGTAAATCTCTTGATTTCGTGCAACGGTTCTTTTTACGATTATCTCGACTTGACCGCATTTCCTTGCTTTCCCAGGTGACTTAGAGTCGCCTTCCAATCATTGGATGACTCTTCGTCACTTCAACTTGTGACTTGGCTTTTCTTGAGTTGACTTGATGATGCTCCACTCACCGCATCTCACCGCTTCTTCGATAGAGTTCCCGTCTACTCTTCTTTGCCATACTCATTGTCTCACAACGAGTTTTCCTTCCAGTCTTGATTTTGTCTTCTTGCATGTTAGGGCGTAGCTGTCTTGACTCGGCTTGGCAGCTCTATTCATTACAATGCATTTTACAACAAGAATTGGGGTGCCAACTTTCTATTCTAAGTTTTACATGGCATTCATCAAAATCTAAACAATAAAATTCCTAACAATTTCCCCCTTTTTGATGATGCCAAAACTTAAATCATACAAATATGCAAATAACAAAGATACATACGAGATAGTGTATTGACATAGAATGTATGCAGAATCAATCTTTTTATTGATCATATCATTCTTGTACATAACACATTTGTTTACAAGGTGTATCGAGTATATATTTGTCTTCACAAAAAAAAAAAATTTATAACTTTATTACGAAGACTTACATTGTATGTATTTACATAATAAAATACATGAAGGGTCGGACAAAGAACACTTCATCTCCTTCTTTGTCTCCTTCTTTCATCTTGATCAAGATCTTCTTTCTCTTCTTCTCTTTTTTCGTCGTCACCGCTTCTTTTTCTTCTCATATGCCTTCCTCGGCGCCTTCATCTTTCCTTAGTCTTTCTGTCTCTCCGCCATAGCTGAGTTTGTCTTTTGTTTTCTTCTTCTATTCTCTTTACATACTCGGCGTTAGTTTTAGCCACTCGCAAATTTGCCACTTGGTCAAGTTTTCCAAATAGATCCCTCCTTTCTTTCCGGGATCTACGTATTCGATATTCTTGGGCAGAGGCCAGGTCCAAGCTTCTTCCTCCTCCACCGCTTCTTCCTCTACCTCGGGCGTATCTTTGTCGGGGTCTTCTTCCCACTTGGTGATTGACTAGCAGAGTGACCAGCGGACAGAGCGATCTTAGGAAGTCATTGTCTGTCGCCTTCCTCACATAATGTGAGACCCTTTTCCCAAGATAAGTCCAGGCTTGAGCCATGGACATATTTGCAAAATATCCTTGATTCGAGCGTTTTGAATTCGTCAACCGATCTTGGCTCTGCCCCGACATACGAAATGGTATACGTGTCTCTGTCAACCGGAATGCCTCCATGTTCTTTCAAGATGTTCATCACCCTGGCATCCATTCTTCCTTCCACTTCCTTCATCCCCGCTTCAATTTCTTTTCTCTTCTCGCCCATAGATACAACAGTGTTGGAGTGGCGAGTCACGAGGAGTTTTCGCTTATAATGTCATTTGTGACAGGACCCTGTTGGGGGTTTGTGCAATCATCAATGTTACATCCGGCCGATCCTTCCCCTCAACAAGTTTTCCTTTCTTCTGTTTTCAAGACTTCCTCGGTGATTTTCCTTCTCATTTGCTCCTTTCTTTTCAGACAGATTTTTGTTGCTTTAAGGTATTCCTCTTCCCCTTTTTGGCATCATCAAAGGATAGAGGAACCTGTGGAACATCTTTGGCAAGCATGAAGTCGAAGTCTTCGATGGTTGAATTCTCGCTTCAAGTCTGCTTTGCGTTGTATGCGCAAAAGACGAATTCGCACCGAGTAGCGTTGGATTCTGCGAAATTAGCTTCATCTCGGCCATGAGAAGGCTGAATTTTCTTGTCATGTGTTCTTCCAAACGCCGTATATCATTTGCATTACGCTCGCTCACGCAGCAGCCTTGATCTCGGCAGTGTGAGCTTCATGCATATGCTCAATGTGTTCCTCGCCTTCGTTTTTGCATCAACATTCTCACTCCACACAGCAGCTTGTTGAACAAGGTTCAAGTATCTCACCTGTTCCACACGCATTGATTCATTGCTGTTCCCACCATTCCCTTATCCTCGACCGTGATGCCTCTCAAGTCGGTTGTAAGGTTGGCATCTCTGTTGTCCAGCGCATATCCAAAGAGGCTCGATGCCTCTCCATCTTTTCAACTTCAAAGAAAGAGTGCCTTGAACACTTCTCGAACTTGGTGATTCTTCATTGCGGTGATGGCCATACATCGTCAAAATCAAAATCGGCCGGAACAATGGTGCCCGAGTGAAAAACAGGAGGTGGTCCGTGATATCGTGCTTGCTCATTTTTCGACTCTTCGTGGAGTTCGGTATCTCCGGTGAGAAAGGGAAAGATTCTACAAAAGATTCATCACCGCCGACCGGGATCTGTTCAATGATGAGCGGTGCGCGTGAAGTTCTTTTGGGAATCGATCCATTTGTGGCTTGAGGAGCCGAGCGGTGGTTTTCCGGTTGGGTTTGGTTGTGAAATAGACTCGCTGCCGAGCCTCAATTTGTGCCTTAATGACTTCGTTGGTCTCGGTGATTTTTCCTTTTCGATGAGACTTGTCCTTGGCCTTATCGCGCGTCATCGGACGATGATGAGATTTCTAGTGGTGGCTCATCATCAAAGTTAAGAGTTTGACGAGTAGTCTTGGGATCGACTTACTCGTGCTTGGAACACCCGATCTCGAGTCTTTTGGATTTGTCATGGGGTTGACTCAGCCTTCTTCTTCTTCGCCGTCTCGATCCCGGAAAAGTGACATCGGGTTGTCCTGGGAATCATGAAGTGCGCGATCTCCTTCTCGGATGGGTCGATGATTGCGGGAGGGATGTTCTCTACTTGACCTCTTTACCCAGGAAGTCTCAACCTCCCGTGGGCCTTCATTTCCTCCGGCCGGTCTCTCTGCTGCGAGGCTGGTCCTCCCTTTCGACGTGTCATTTGTCTTAGGGTCTTCTACGATGGCATCCATTGGAGTCTCAACCCCATGGATTGCACTTTCATCGCCCAGTGTTAACTCCTGGTACATTCCTTCTCGTGCCTCGACCGCATCGCGAGCGTCATTAGCCTTCGTGAGCGTTGGCACCTCAGTGAGACAGTCTCAATCGCCTCGAGCTTCATTGATGGCAACTTTCGTTTCTTCTTCTTGTGATTGTAATTTCTCTTCTTCGCCTCCTTGCTTCTTTGTGGAGTCATCTGCGCATCAGATCCTCCGACCTTGCCGCTGCGGTGGAGGGAGATTTTCCCCTCGGCCGGCGCACCGGTGAGTGACTTGGAGTGGGGTCACTTGTCTCCGGACTCATTTGTTGCAATTGATGGTTCACCGTTGGGGCGGTGGTAGCACACCTTCAATAGGGGTTGGCTCGATTGGGGTCCCCACTAGCCCGATTTCATCGCCATTTCCTTATGCCTTCTTCCGAGTGAGTGGGGAAGTGGTAGCGAAGAACATCGGTGGCTATTTCTTTGAACCACTCCCATAGGATCGATTTCGTTTGTGTTCGGAGGACTCTCCTGGTCCTCCATTAGTCTTTGCTCGTGAAGAATTCTTGATTCATGCAATGCTTGCTGCATTTGTAACTCTTTCGCGGGCGTAGCGTGACATTTTCGGATACTCATCACCGTCCGAGAAGACATCAAGAAGAGGATGGAAGTGTTTCGTGGTAGGAGATAGGGCGGATGCTTGTCTTCTCACGTCTTCGGCTTCTTCATCTTGCTTTGCTCTCCCCGCCCTTGTAGATCTGCGGGATGTCTAAGCAAAGCGGTTGTCCTCATCAAGTCTTTGGGAGCACAGAGTTAGTCCAAGGAAATTTAGCGGTTCCTCTTCTTCTTCTATGAACTCGGGCCGTTGGAACTGTTCCCTTGACTTGCTCAACTTCCATTTTCTCCACTCACGCAGACGATTTTGGATGTCTCGGGTAAGGTGGAGATAGGATCATTACATCACTATCTCGCTTTGGTTCTTTTGTGTTTTTGTGTGAGCTACGTTTGTGTCTTGAGTTGCCTCTCACGATCGCCTTGACAAAGAGACTTGGTTTGTTCATCAACTACATCCGGAGACTCTACTTCTCCGAGTAGTCTCCGTATTTGTGCTAGCCGAGTAATCGACTCAGTTGGTTTCTCTGTTCGGATCGCTTGACGAGTCTTCTTCGTCTCCTGGTTTGTACCGGGGAATTTCAGTTGAGGCGGTGTCCTCTCGAGTCTTGGGCGGCGGGGCGTCTTGGTGTTTGTTTCGAGGAGCCGGCCGCGGGCTTGTCGATTCTCCTCCTTTTGACGATCGGAGAAGGTATTTGTGAGTCCTTCTCGACCTGCCGCAGGGGCGGGTGACACACTTTCTGGCCGGGCAGTGACTGCTGCAGGGGCAGGAGCATGTTTGGTTTTCTTTTCAGGGGCGGGATCTTCTTGGCGGTACCGCAGGGGGCTTTCTTCTGGGCCGGAGAGGAAGCGGTTGTATCTTGGTCGGTGATTCCCCTCACCGTGTGTCACTCTCTTGGCATAAGCTCGCTTCTCGAGCACCGAGAGAGGTTAGCTCAACATCCTCTTGTTAACATGGAAGGCCTTCCCATGTCTAAGAGGGACTCCTTTCACCTCCAATAGCCGGCCAATCACTAGGCCATATCCCGGGATCCTCCAAATGTGCCATCTTCTTTGAAGGACTTGTTCCCCACGCTCGGGCAGAGTCTTGTAGATAAACCCACCTGGAGTTTATCTTCTTTTCTTCGATGATTGCGGCCATCACAACTTGACTTTGCCTTTGATAGTTGGTCAAAGTCGCCAAATTTGATGTCGATACATTTGGCAACTATGTCCAACAATTTGTGATAATCCTCCTTCAAAGAGTCTCTTGTTTCTTTGTGTATATAATTTTATCGCAAAGAAGGTCGGACTTGGCTATTTCTTTCCATGCGTCGCCCAAGTTTACATCGCTTCCTTAATTTGATTTGCTCCTTCGCGGGTAGTGAGCAATATTCACCAAATCCTTGGCGGTGATAGATAGTCACCGCTTCCCGTGAACATATGACTTGATTCCTTCGTCGTGAATCTCGGCATTCACGTAGAATTGTGCGACCTCTTCCACATAGGTCATAGGATATTCCAGCGTTAGAAACGGTTTTAGTCCGGGGACGTTTCCAACTTTTCCGCGATTTTCTTCACCAGGGTGTCGTCGGACCCCGCTTCACCATTAAATTCCGTTTAAATCCACCGTCGAACCGGTGTGGATTTGCTTTCCTAGCTTGGTAAAGTCATAAGTTGGTGCCATTTCTCAGGATTATATCAAGAAAAATCTCAGAAATTGATTTGAATGTTGGTAGGGTTTCGAGAGTAGTTTGCCTTTGCTTTTGAGAGAAAAAGATGAACAGTTTTTAGAAGTGTGAGAGAGAAACGGACGAAAATGGTTTAAATATGGTTTATGAAAGGACGTGCAGACGGTTTTTGAATTGTGATCGAAATCAACGGCTTGGATTTCGCACGCCTATTGAGCATTTCACGTCTCGTATTTAATGCGGCAACATTTATATCCAATCATAAGCTTAGTGTGCAGCTTTATGTCTGTACACATCATCATTATGCTGACGTGTTCCTTAAAAACATTCCCGCTAAGTCAAAACGACTGCGTTTTTTGTCATTTTGCTCATAAGTTATTCAGCTTATCTCTTAGCTGATTTAACTCTACTTCTCACATTTCTCTTAGCGACTCATCTATCAGCTGACTCGGTGTAGTCAGTTTTCCGACATAACGATTGGTGATTCTTGGTGATTTGTTTTTACTCTTTTTCACTTCTTTTCTGTTCTAATACTCTTCTTTGATTCGTCCCGAGTGTCACCACTCAATTAACCCCAACTCATGCTTGAGTTCTTCAAATCTTGACTCACATAATGGTTTTGTGAAGATGTCGGCTAGTTGTTTATCGGTTGAGATATATTCCAAGATAATGTCCTTCTTTTCAACATGATCTCTTATGAAATGATATCGACATCAATATGTTTTGTTCTTGAGTGCAACACAGATTTAGAGTGATTGCAATGGCACTTGTGTTATCACACATGATTGGAATTTCTTTTTCTTCAACTTCATAGTCTCTCAATTGTTGTCTCATCCATAGGACTTGGGCACAACACCCGCCCGCAGCCTATGTATTCTCGCCTCATTTGTAGAGGTGGCTATTGAGTTTTTTCTTGCTAAACCAGGAAATTAGTCTGTTTCCTAGCATTTGACAGTGCACGAAGTGCTTTTCTGTCCACTCTGCATCCAAAGATAGTCGAGAATCAATAGCCAATTAGCTTGAATCCACCTTCCTTTGGATACCATAGGCCTACTTGGCTTCCTTTCAAGTATCTCAATATTCTCTTACTTTGTCATATGGCTCTCTTTTGGAGCGATTGAAATCTTGCACATACACCTACAAAGAAAGGTGATGTCCGGCCTGGCTTGTGAGATAGAGCAATGATCCAATAAGTGCTCAGATCTTGTTTGATCTACTGGCTTGCCATCCGCATCCATGTCCATTTTGGTGATGTGTTCATTGGTATTTTTTGCGACTTCTCTTCCATACCAAACTTCTTCATTAAATCCCCTGGTATATTTTGTTTGACTTATGAAGGTTCCATCCTTCAATTGTTTCACTTGAAGTCCAAGGAAAAATGTCGGTTCTCCCATCATGCTCATTTCAAATTTACTTTGCATGAGGTTTGAGAATTTTTCACACATGACTCTTTGTTAGTGGATCCAAAAATGATGTCATCCACATATATTTGAACAAGCAAAGATACTCTTCTTGTCTTGAATTCTGAAAAGTGTTCTATCTACTTTTCCTTTTGTGAATCCATTTTCGATTAGGAATTGTGACAGGGTATCATACCATGCTCGGGTGCCTGTTTCAATCCATACAAGGCTTTCTTGAGTTTGTATACCTTGTCTCCAAGAGTCTTCTCGCTCAAATCCTGGAGGTTGTTCAACGTATACTTCTTCTTCCAATAAACCATTTAGGAATGCACTTTTTACATCCATCGATATACAATGAAATTCTTGTGAGTGCATAGGCAAGAAACATCCTTATAGCTTCCAATCTTGCTACAGGGGCAAATGTTTCATCAAAATCTATCCCCTTCTTCTTGGCAATATCCTTTGGCTACCAATCTTGCTTTGTTTCTTACCACGTAACCTTCCTCGTTCATCTTATTTCGAATACCCATTTGGTTCCAATAACATTTTGATGTATGGGTCTTTGCACTAGTTCCCATACTTTATTTCTCTCAAACCGATTGACTCTTCTTGCATAGCTTGAATCTAATGTGTGTCATCCAATGCTTGTGACACATCTTTTGGCTCTATTTGCGAAATGAAGCATGTGAACATAGCTTCTTGTTGAGTTTCGATCTTGTTTTGACACCTTCTCTCATATCTCCAATGACAAGTTTCGGTGGATGGTCTCTCGGCCCATCTTACATCAAAGTTGGAGTGAGTTAGCTGGATTGATCGACTTGCGGTGTGTTCTTTGCGGGTCGACTCTTTCGTGGTCACTTAGCTGCAAATTTTCCACCGCTTTTGAGATTCAGCTATCTCATCTTCTTCTTCGAGTTGATAATCCCGACCGCCTTCAGGCGTAGGGACTCTCTTCGTATGATTGGATGATTCAACTTATCGGTGACTCTTCAATGTCTTCTCCATTTACATTTGGCTCATCGAATACTACATGAATGGATTCCTCTGTAACCATAGTTCTTTTGTTGAGTACCTCGTAGGCTTTGCTTTTGGTGAGTATCCTAAGAAGATACCTTCATCACTTTAGCATCAAAAGCCTTTTAGGTTGTCTTTGCCATTGTTGTGGATGAAGCATTTACATCCAAATATCGAAATATGCAACATTTGGTTTTCTTCCAGTCCGGATCTCATAGGGAGTCTTTGTCATTTTTGTCTATTTATCATACATCTGTTTTGGGTGTAGCAAGTGTGTTAATTGCTTGACCCAAAATCTTTTTGGTAACCCCTTCACTAACATGGTCCTTGCTTTGCTTCTTTGAGGGTTCTGCATTCCTTCTTTCTCGCAACTCCATTCTCTTGTGGAGTCCTTTGCTGTGATAGTTCATGACCAATACCATTCTCAATACAAATCGAGTTATTATTCCATTGACAAACTCGGATTCTATCCGATCTTATTTTGATAATGGTTTGACTCTTCTCATTTTGAATTCTCTTCATCACTTTGTGGTAGTTTTTGTAGGGTTTCTTCTTCTTCTTGCACATGAATATTGTCCATGTATATCTTGAGTAGTCATCTACTACCACCAAGGTGTATTTCTTTCCACTTATCTTTGGTTTGGTTCCACTGGGCCAAATAGATCCATATGAAGTAGATGCAATATTCTTGTTGAGGATGGGCATGTCTTTTCTTTGAATGACGACTTGATTTGTTTTCCTTCTCGACATGCATCACATATACTCACCTTCAGATATCGAGTCCGGGAAGTCCTTCTACAAGATGACTTCTTGCTAGCTTGTTAATTGTTTTGAAATTCGGTGACTCGGCTTTTTGTGCCATACCAACTTGATTCAATTGTGCTTTCTTTGCTAGTAGACATGTCTTTGGATGTTGCGATTGACCAATCCACTACATACATATTCTTCTGTCTATTTCCTTGCAAAGACAACTTCATTTGATTCAATATCCTTGATTTGGCATACACCCATGTTGAATCCAACATTGTAGCCCTTGTCACAGAGCCGATCGATACTCGAGGTTGAAGTTGAGTCCTTCAACATATGCAACATCGTGATTTCTAATCCATTCCTCTTGATGGATCCAATGCCTCTTATTTCACCAGGAGCTTCATTTCCCCCAAATATGACTTTGGCTCCTTTGACTTCCTTGAATTTTGACAGATTTCTCTTATTTCTGTCATATGTCGGAACAACCACTATCCATGTACCAGGTTCCTTGGCACTCTGTTGTTCCTTGAACCCGCAATCAAGGAAATTAAGTTTTAGGTACCCATACTTGTGCGGGTCCCGAGGGGTTAGAATTGTAAGATGATCCAACCAACCTATAGCCAAATGATTTGACTCTAAGGGGTTGCCATCTATCAGTGCCATAATCATAATTAATTCTCGCAAATTGCTTGGGGATTCTAGGTTCATACAACTGTCTCTTTTGTATGCGTATGCCTGCGCATATGTGTTTTAGCAATTGCCTTCCTTGGGTAATTGTGGTGCTTTTGAGTGTAGTGCCTAGGTGCATGTGTGTCTTTGATGAAAGCTCTTATACTTTTGGAATGGCCTTTGTTGAGTTTAGGCCTTTGCCACTTGGGCTTATATTCCATAAGTCTATGCCGATGGTTCACATTATTCCAATCACTTGGCTTGGATATTTTCTACCATTCCCATCATATGTATTTCTTTTATGGATTTTGGGATTTTTGGTAGCTCGCTTTCTTTTTACAGTAGTTTTTCGTTAGGAGTTTGTCAAGGACTCATTTGAATCTCTTCTCACTGTCCTTTCAAAGACACTCAACCGGCAATTTTCCTTTTCCTTTGTAACCAAGGCCGTTTGCTTAGTATTGTGCTTTGGAGTGAATGTGTGTGCAACATTTAGAGTTTTGGGTTTTTCAGACTCTTCATGACTTGAAGATCCTTTTTCCAAAATTACTCTTGAGGTTTGACATGGCACAAAGGAATTAAATCCTAAGCCTGTCTTGTCTCCACATTCTCTTTGACTCATAATAAGATCATCCAATGATTTAGATGCCTTAGTGAATGAGGCAATAACATTTTTGAGGTCATTCTCCTCTTTTCTATAGCGGCAATTTCTCGCTACTAATTTAGCATTTTCACCTTTAAACTTTCATTTTCAACATGACTATTTCACTTAGAGTACTCGACTCCTTAGTCGACTTTGAGTTTTGACTTTTAAGTAGGTTTTCCTCATTCAATAGTGTGTGTGAGGATTTAATGTGCTCAAAATCTTTCATCATTTTGCCTAATGAATCATAAAGATCAGTAGGTGATGAAGTGTGTGTGTCACAGTCACTATCACTAGTGTCTGAGCTTGTTGAATTAGATTGTACCTCATCTTCTTGATCTTGTTCTTTGGCCATTAAGCGGATCAAGGCTTCTTCTTCGTAGTCACTCGAGTAGTCGCTTCACTTGCTCTCTCGAATCAACTGTCTCTCTTGACTTGTTTGTCTCGTGAGTCTCGCAGCCATCATTGCCTTTTTTTTTCTTTTCTTGTCTTCTTTCTCAAGACCTTTCTTTCTTCTTCATTCCCGTCTTGTTGACTACAGGATATGAGCAATCAATGGCATAGTGACCTGGTTGTCTACAATTCCAACATAGATATTCACCTTTTGATCACTCTTTCTACTCTTGAGTTGTCACCCTTTGATACTCAACTTGTTGATGATCATTCTCTTGGTTGGCCTATCATCCCTTGATTTGGAGGAGCCGAGTGTCTTCCGGAAGATTCACCCTTTCCTCTCTTGTAGTTCTTGTTAAAGAACTTGTTAAATCTTTTAACCATCGGGCTATTTCTTCCGGGTCAATTCCTCTTTGACCTCGACTCTCTTCCCATCTTTGACAATTAGAGCAAATTTGTTTTGGGTACAAATTGTCTCTTCCTGGTCTTTTCTTCTCACTCAAACTCATAGGCTTTGAGGTCCGAGAATAGTTCATGGTTGGATGTCTTTGATAGGTCCATGGAATGTCTCGGTGCCATGACCTTCATTTCCCATTCACTGGAAGACTTTTTAGGATCTTCATACATATTTCTTCGTGTATATTCCTTTCCAAGTGTAGACGGCTCGTTTGTGATTTCGTGAACCGAGCGTCTAGTTGATCCAGGTTTCTCTCCCGAGATCATTTTGAAATTTTCAAATTTTTGTACTCGCATCGACAATTTGTTTTCTTTGATTTGCTCGAGCCTTCACAAATCAATGTCGCCTTGTCTGCATTTCTTTAGCCGTTTTGCATGATTTGACTTTGTTGAACATGGCTTTGTCCAAGGTTTTGTAGAGGATGTCCTTGGCTACATTATCCAGGTTGTATCTTTTTCTGTCATCATTTGTCCACTCGGTTCTTGGTTTTTCAACCATGACCGGTCTAGAGCAACATCTTCTTCTCCTTCCTTGGTTGCAACTCTTAAATGACGGTGTGTTGTGTTCACTTTAATATTTGTAGAGGCCCATCTTCTATTACTATCCACATCTCATCATGTAATCTTTGATAGATGAGCCCGCATACGAATTTTCCAATCATCAAATTCTTCAATAGTGAACATAGGGATGCGTGTCAAATTTGCTTCCATGATAATGATTTTTAATAAAAGGAGTTTTGAAAGTTTAAGTACTAAAGCGAGACTTTGAGAAGTTTGGAGATCTAGTTCAAGAACCGGTCATGCGGAGGGTTCAATGAACCAACCGCTCCGATACCACTTGTAGGTCCCAAGGGGTGTAAGTGTAAGGTTTAGAAGGGGGTTGAATAAACCTTACCAAATTTTCGATTTAGTCCTTTTAAATCTACAGAGTTAATTCTACACATTTGTGTCCTTGATGGACATCGAATTAGTCACTCAAGTAGAGTTAATCTCTCAATGCACTCAAAATTTGTTGATGGAGTAACTCATTTTGTTGGCTACAATTTAACTTTGTGGTTTTATTTACAGCGGAAGACTTAACACCATTAAGTTTGATTAAGCAAGATATTAGAGCTTGATTTAGTACTTGTAAATTATCAAATGGATAGCAAATTTATCCAGAGATATAAGCGAGTTAAAAGTGCGAGAATTTAAATCTTTGAAATGTAAATGACACAAGATAAAGTTTTTATAGAGGTTCGAAGATGGGGTAATTCTTCTACTCCTCTCTTCTCCAACTCCCTGGAGGAATCCACTAAGTAATGATCGGTTTACAAAGTGGTAACACCCGGATACAAGTCTTGATCACAACAGACCAACTTGATCCTTTGGGACTCGATGGCCGGAGACGCCTTGATCACTCGGTGGCTCTCGTCGACGACTCGGCTTCTTCACAGGGCAGTTTGCCTTGCTACTACTGACTCACTTGCTCAAGCTCTTTGGATTTGATCACGAAGCCCTCCAAATGCTTAAGACTTAGTTCAACCTTGAACTTTTCTACAATCCTTCCCTGGAAAGTAGACCCCCTTGTTTTCAAAGGTTTCCTCTTCAATGGTTGAAGTTCTCTTTCCTTCACGAGGTAAGTGTTGGATTGATGTACTTGAAATGTAGGCTTGAGGATTGAGATTGTTTCATTTTTTTTTAATGTGCTTGTATATCTCACGTATGTGTCATTCATGCATCCTCCTTTCGAAACAAACTCCTCGGCCTTTTATAGTGAACTTTCAAAAATTTGCCCGTTGAAGAGATAGGCTTATTTTTGAAAGTCACTTTGCGATCGTTGGCTTGCGATTCTTGGAATTGCCGTTTCCTCGTATGAATTATTCTTTTCACCTTTTGAGTTCGACACGGTGTAGTGCTTCCCATTGGTTCGTTCCTTTTGCACGCTCGGGATCGAGCACTCCAAGAAAGGTAGTATGGAGATATTACTTGTTTAAGTAAATCTCTTGATTTTCGTGCAACGGTTCTTTTCGATTATCTCGACTGACCGCATTTCCTTGCTTTCCCAGGTGACTTAGAGTCAACTTCCAATCATTGGATGACTCTTCGTCACTTCAACTTGTGACTTGGCTTTTCTTGAGTTGACTTGATCGATGCTCCACTGTTGCATCTCACCGCTTCTTCGATAGAGTTCCGTCTACTCTTCTTTGCCATACTCTTTGTCTCACGCCAGAGTTTTCCTTCCGATCTTGATTGTCTTCTTGCATGTTAGGGGCGTAGTGTCTTGACTAAACTTGGCCACTCTATTCATTACAATGCATTTTACAACAAGAATTGGGGTGCCAACTTTCTATTCTAAGTTTTACATGGCATTCATCAAAATCTAAACAATAAAATTCCTAACAATTTCCCCCTTTTTGATGATGCCAAAACTTAAATCATACAAATATGCAAATAACAAAGATACATACTGGATAGTGTATTGACATAGAATGTATGCGTGAGAATCAATCTTTTTATTGATCATATCATTCTTGTACATAACACAACTGTTTACAAGGTGTATCGAGTATATAGTGTCTTCACAAAAAAAAATTTATAACTTTATTACGAGAAGACTTACATTGTATGTATTTACATAATAAAATACATGAAGGGTCGGACAAAGAACACTTCATCTCCTTCATTTGTCTCCTTCTTTCATCTTGATCAAGATCTTCTTTCTTCTTCTCTTTTCTCGTCGTCATTTTGCCTTCTTTTTCTTCTCATATGCCTTCCTCGGGCAAGCCTTCATCTTTCCTTAGTCTTTCCTGTCTCTCCCGCCATAGCCGAGTTTGTCTTTTGTTTTCTTCTTCTATTCTCTTTACATACTCGGCGTTAGTTTTAGCCACTCGCAAATTTGCCACTTGGTCAAGCCCAAAAGAGATCCCTCCTTTCTTTCCGGGATCTACGTATTCGATATTCTTGGCGAGGCCTAGGTCCAAGCTTCTTCCTCCACCGCCGCTTCTTCCTCTACCCTCGGGCGTATCTTTGTCTTGGTCTTCTTCTTCCCGGTGATTGACTAGCGAGTGACAGCAGAGCGATCGGAAGTCTCATTGTCTGTCCTTCCTCACATAATGTGAGACCCTTTTCCCAAGATACAAGTCCCGTGCTTGAGCCATGGACATATTTGCAAAATATCCTTGATTCGAGCGTTTTGAATTCGTCAACGATCTTGGCTCTGTCCCGACATCCGAAATGGTATACGTGTCTCTGTCCCAACCGGAATGCCTCCATGTTCTTTCAAGATGTTCATCACCCTGGCATCCATTCTTCCTTCCACTTCCTTGATCCCTGCTTCAATTTCTTTTCTCTTCTCGGCCCATAGATACAACAGAGTGTTGGAGTGGCGAGTCACGGGGAGTTTGCCGCTTATAATGTCACCGTGGATAGGACCCTGTTGGGGGTTTGTGCAATCATCAATGTTACATCTGCCGATCCTTCCCCTCAACAAGTTTTCCTTTCTTCCTTTCAAGACTTCCTCGGTGATTTTCCCTTCTCACCGCTTGCTCCTTTCTTTTCGCCTTGATTTTTCGCTTTAAGGTATTCCTCTTCCCCCTTTTTGGCATCATCAAAGGATAGAGGAACCCCAGGAACATCCGCAAGCATGAAGTCGAAATCTTCGATGGTTGAATTACGCTTCAAGTCTGCTGCGTTGTATGCGCAAAGACGAATTGACCGAGTAGCGTTGGATTCTCTTGAAATCGGCTTCATCTCGGCCATGAGAAGGCTGAATTTTCTCGTCATGTGTTCTTCCAAACGCCGTATATCATTTGCATTCTCGCTCACGCAGCAGCCTTGATCTCGGCGGTGTGAGCTTCATGCATATGCTCAATGTGTTCCTCGCCTTCGTTTTTGCATCAACATTCTCGGCTCTCCACACCGGCAGACTTGTTGAACAAGGTTCTGAAGTATCTCATTGTTCCACACGCATTGATTCTGCTTTGTTCCCACCATTCCCTTATCCTCGACCTGTGATGCCTCTCAAGTCACATTTGTAAGGTTGGCATCTCTGTTGTCCGGCGCATATCCAAAGAGGCCTGATGCCTCTCCATCTTTTCAACTTCAAAGAAAGAGTGCCTTGAACACTTCTCGAACTTCAGTGATTCTTTCATTGCGGTGATGGCCATACATCGTCGAAATCAAAATCGGCCTGGAACAATGGTGCCCGAGTGAAAAACAGGAGGTGGTCGTGATATCGTGCTTGCTCATTTTCGACTCTTCGTGGAGTTCTCGTATCTCCAGTGAGAAAGGGAAAGATTCTACAAAAGATTCATCACCGCCGATCGGGATGTTCAATGATAAGCGGTGCGCGTGAAGTTCTTTTGGGAATCGATCCAGCTGTGGCTTGAGGAGCCCGAGCGGTGGTTTCGGTTCATTGGGTTTGGTTGTGAAATAGACTCGGCTTGCTGAACTAGATCTCCAATCTCTCAAAGCTTGCTTTAGTACTTGATCTTTCAAAACTCTTTTATTCAGCAAAGTTATTATCATGGAAGCAAATTTGACACGCATCCCTATGTTCACAATTAAGGAATTTGATGATTGGAAAATTCGTATGCGTGCTCATCTATCAAAGATTACACGATGAAATGTGGATAGTAATAGAAGATGGGCCACTGCAAATTTTAAAAGTGAACACACTGCAAGGAGGACATTGCGGTGAAGGAGAAGAGGATGTTGCTCCCGGACCAGCTATGGTTGAAAAACCAAGAGTGAATTGACAAATGATGATAGAAAAAGATACAACTTGGATAATGTGGCCAATGACATTCTTTACAAAACTCGGACAAAGCCATGTTCAACAAAGTCAAATCATGCAAGATCGCAAAAGAAATCGGGATAAGCTAACCCCCGACCGTGAAGGCTCACGAGCAAATCAAGGAAAATAAACTATCTTTGTTCTTTGTATAAAAATTTGAAAACTTTAAGATGCTTGCGGGAGAAACCTTGGATCAACTGGATGCTCGGTTAATGAAATTACCAATGAGTCAGTTTCGCACTTGGAAAAGAATATACACGAAGAAATGTGTATGAAGATTCTAAGAAGTCTCCCGGTGAATGGGAAATGAAAGTCATGGCCCCGAGACACTCCATGGACCTATCAAAAACATCCAAGCATGAGCTATTGTCGGATCTCAAAGCCTACGAATTTGAGCCGGGAAGAAAAAGACCTAGAAGAGACAATCGTGTGCCCCAAAACATTTGCTCTAATAGCTAAGGATGGTAAAAGAGCCGAGGTCAAGGAAGTCATTGACCAAGATGAGATTGCCCCGATGGTTAAAAGGTTTAACAAATTCTTCAACAAGAATTACAAAACAGGCAAAGGTGAATCCTCCAGAAGACACTCAGCTCCATCCAAGTCAAGGGAAGATAGGCCACCCAAAAGAACAGAGCATTAAAAGATTGAGTATCAAAGAGCGACAATCCAAGGATGGAAAGAATGATCAAAAAGTTGAAAATCTATGCGGAACCGAGGCAGCAACCCGGTCACTATGCCATTGATTGCCCATATCCCGTAGTCAACAAATACAGGAATGAAGAGGAAAGAAAAATCTTGAGAGAAAGAAGACAAGAGAAGAAAAGGCAATGTTAGCTGCAGAGATGGCGAGACAGCCAAGTCAAAAGACACAGCAGACTCAGAGAGTAGTGAATCTGACTACTCAAGTGACTCTGAAGAAGAAGCATTGATATGTCTAATGGCCAAAGAACAAGACCAACCTGATCAAGAAGATGAGGTACACTCTAACTCATCTCACTCAGAAACTAGTGATAGTGACTGTGATACACACACCTCATCACCCACTAATTTTTATGATTCATTAGGCAAAATGATGAATGACTTTGAGCACATTAAATCCTCACACACACTGCTAAATAAGGAAAACAACCTGCTCAAAAGCCAAAACTCACAGCTGACTAAGGAGCTGAGTACTCTGAGTCACATAGCTGATGAGAATAAAGAAATAAAGGCTGAAAATGACCTCAAAAATGTGATTGCCTCATTCACTAAGGCATCTAAATCTTTGGATGATCTTATTATGAGCCAAAGAGAATGTGGAGATAAGACAGCTTATGATTTAATTCCTCTATGCTAAGTCAAGCTCCCAAAGTGATTTTGGAAAAAGGATCTTCAAGCAATGAAGCATCTCAAAATCCAAAACTCCAAATGGTGCACACACATTCATTCCAAAGTACGCAGTCACAACCAAATTGGCCTTGGTTATAAAGGAAAAGGAAAACAACCGGTGAGTATCTTTGAAAGGATACGGTTGAGAAGAAATCCACCGAGTTACTCAGCAAACTCCAAACAGAAAGTACTCTGTATAGAAGAAACAGAGCTACCAAAAACCCCAGAAATTCTATAAAAGGAACACATATGATGGGAATGGTAGAAATTATCCAAGCCAAGCTGATTGGAATAATGTGAACTATCAGCAAAGACCTATGGAATACATGCCTAGATGGCAAAGGCCTAGAACTCAACAAAGGCCATTCCAAAGGCAAAAGAGCTATTCTCAGCACACATATGCACCCAAACACTACGCACAGAGGTATCACAACTACCCAAGGAAGGCAATTGCTAAAACACATGCACAGCATACGACAAAAAGAGACATTTGTATGAACCAGAACCCCAAGCAATTTGCCAAAATTAATTATGATTATGGCATCGATAGATGGCAACTTCTTAGAGTCAAATCATTTGGCTATAGGTTGGTTGGATCATCTTACAATACTAACCCCTCGGGACCTGCACAAGTATGGGTACCTAAAACCTAATTTCTTGATTGCGGAGTTCAAGGAACAACGAGTGCCAAGGAACCTGGTACATGGATAGTGGTATTCCGCATACATGACAGAAACAAGAAAAATCTGTCAAAACTTAAGGAAGTTAGAGGTGCAAAAGTCATATTTGGAGGAAATGAAGCTCAGGAGAAATAAGAGGCATTGGACCCATCAAGAAAAATGGATTAGAAATTACGGATGTTGCGTATGTTGAAGGCCTCAATTTCAACTTACTAAGCATAAGTCAACTCTGTGACAAAAGCTATAATGTTGGATTCAATATGGGAGTGTGCCAAATCAAGAACATCAATCTAATGAAGTAGTCTTTACAAGGATGCGCATACAAAAGAACATGTATGTGATGGATTGGTCAAATGCAACACCAAACACTTTGTCTACTAGCAAAGAGCACAACCGAATTAAGTTGGTTTGTGTCACAGAAGCCGAGTCACTTTTTGAATTTCAAAACTATTAACAAGCTTGCAAGAAGTAATCTTGTAGAAGGACTTCCGGACTCGAGATACAAGAAGGAGTGTGTATGTGATGCATGCCGGATGGGAAAGCAAATCAAATCATCATTCAAAGAAAAGACATGTCCATCTTCAACAAGAATATTACACGCTACATATGGATCTATTTGGTCATGTTGAACCAGCTAGCATAAGTGGAAAGAAATACACCTTGGTGGCGGTAGATGACTACTCAAGATACACATGGATAATTTTCATGTGTAAGAAGAAAAAGAAACCCCGCAGAAACTACCACGGTGATGAAGAGAATCCAAAATGAGAAGAGTCAAACCATTATCAAAATAAGATCGACGAGCAGGAACCGAGTTTGTCAATGGTATAATAACTCAATATTGTGTTGAAAATGGTATTGGTCATGAATTATCTGCAGCAAGGACTCCCAGAGCGAATGGAGTTGCGAAAGAAGGAAACAGAACTCTCAAAAAGCGGCAAGGACCATGTTAGCCAATGAAGGTTGCCTAAAAGATTTTGGATCAAGCAATAAACACAACATGCTATACTCAAAATAGATGCATGATAAAATGGACATCTGACAAAGACTCCCTATGAGATTTGGACATGGAGAAAGCCAAATGTTGCATATTTTAAAATATTTGGATGCAAATGTTTCATTCATAACAATGGCAAAGATAATTTAAAGGCTTTTGATGCTAAAGCTGATGAAGGTATCTTCTTAGAATACTCAACTGAAAGCAAAGCCTACAGAGTGCTCAACAAGAGGACAATGGTTACTGAAGAGTCTATTCATGTAGTGTTTGATGAACCCAATGTAAATGGAGAAGACATTGAAGAGTCACCGATAAATGTTTGAATCACCCAATCATGCAAAAGAGTCCCTATGTTGAAGCTGAAGCTGGAATTATAAACCCAGATGAAGATGAGACAGCTGAGTCTCAAAGACAGCTGGGAAATATGCAGCTAAGCGATGATGAGAGAGCTGGTCAAAATAACACAACTGCAAGACGACTGAATCCAGCTAACTTACTCCAACCTGATGTAAGGTGGCTGAGAGATCATCCACCAGAACTAATCATTGGAGATGTAAGAGAAGGTGTGAAAACCAGATCCAGAACTCAACAAGAAGCTATGTTCACTTGTTTTATCTCACAAATAGAGCCAAAAGATGTGTCACAAGCATTGGATGACACACATTGGATTTAAGCAATGCAAGAAGAGCTGAATCAGTTTGAAAGGAACAAAGTGTAGGAATTGGTTCAAAGACCTACCCATCAAAATGTTATTGGCACTAAATGGGTGTTCAGAAACAAGATGAATGAGGAAGGTTCTGTGGTAAGAAACAAAGCAAGATTGGTAGCCAAAGGGTATTGCCAAGAAGAAGGAATAGATTTTGATGAAACTTTTGCTCTGTGTGGCAAGATTGGAAGCCATAAGAATGTTTTCTTGCCTATGCTTTGCTCACAAGAACTTCATTGTATATCAAATGGATGTAAAGAGTGCATTCCTTAATGGGTTATTGGAGGAAGAAGTGTATGTTGAACAACCTCCAGGATTTGAGCAGAAGACTCTTGGAGATAAAGTATACAAACTCAAAAAAACTTTATATGGATTGAAACAGCACCAAGAGCATGGTATGATACATTATCACAATTCCCGATCGAGAACGGATTCACAAAAGGCAAAGTGGATAGAACCCTCTTCGTAATTCAAGATGGGAAGAGTATCCGCTTGTCCAAATATATGTGGATGACATCATCTTTGGATCCACAAACAAAGCTGTGTGATAAATTCTCAAATCTCATGCAAAGCAAATTTGAAATGAGCATGATGGGAGAGTCGACATTCTTCCTTGGACTCCAAGTAAAATAATCAAGGATGGAACCTTCATAAGTCGGACAAAATACACCGAGAGATTTAATGAAGAAATTTGGTATGGAAGAGAAGTCTTTCAGAAAATACCAATGAATACATCAATCAAAATGGATATGGATACTGAGATGGCAATCCCGTGGATCAAACAAGATACTGAGCACTTATGGATCATTGCTCTATCTCACAAAGAAGCGAGCGGACATCACCTTTCTTTGTAGGTGTATGTGCAAGATTTCAATCGCTCCAAAAGAAAGCCACATGACCGCACAAGAGAATCTTGAGATATTTGAAAGGAAGCCAAGAAGTTGGCTTATGGTATCCGAAGGAAGGTGGATTCAAGCTAATTGGTTACTTAGACTCTTATCTTTGGATGTAGAGTTGACGGGAAAAGTACTCAGTACATGTCAAATGCTTGAAATAGATCAATTTCCTAGTTTAGCATGAAGCAAAATTCTATAGCCACCTCCACACTAGAGATCAGTGTCAATTACGCCCGACCCGACGTGGCCAGTCTCGAACCAGCCGGTTTTCTAATGGGTGGGCTCTATTTTTCTAGGCAAAAGTCGGGCCTCAAAAGCCCGCCCGATCGGCCCGGCCCAAATGGGCTAGCCCGACTTTTTCAAAGTGTATTTTTCATTTTAGGATGTATTTGGATTCCCCATTTCATGACCCGGTGTCTTGTTTGGCCGGCCCGGCCCGCCGATTTTCGAAAAGCCGGTGGGCTCGGGTGGTGGCCCGCCCGATCTTTTTTTTGACTCTATCCACACCAAGCATAATACATAGGTTCAGGCGGTTGTTGTCAGGCCCAAGTCTTATGGATGAGACAACGGTGAGAGACTATGAAGTTGAAGAAAAGGAAATTCCAATTATGTGTGATAACACAAGTGCAATTGCAATCACTCGAGAATCTGTGGCCGCACTCAAGAACAAAACACATTGATGTCGATATCACTTCATAAGAGATCATGTAGAAAGGAAAGACATCACCTTGGAATATATCTCAACCGATAAGCGAAGAATGATATATTCACAAAACCATTATGTGAATCAAGATTTGAAGAACTCAAACATGAATTAGGGTTAATTGGTGAGTTGACACTCAGAAGACTCAAAGAATAGAGAAGGAACATGAAAAGATGAAAAAGAGCTGAACTCCTGAATCAGCTAAGTGAATCAGCCGTATCGGAGAATCAGCTGCATCAAGTTAGCTGACAGCTGAGTACCTATGTGAAAAGAAAGAAGAGTTGAATCAACTAAGGAGTAAGCTGAAACATTTATGAGCAAAGTGACAAAAACGCAGTCGTTTTACTAAGCGGGAATGTTTTTAAGAATGACGTCAGCATAATTATGACGTGTACAGTCAAAGGCTGCATACCAAGCTTATGATTGGATATAAATGCTGCCGCATTAAATGCGAGAAATTAAATATTAGTCGGCGTGCAAAATCTGAGCCGTTGATCTTGATCAAATTTCAAAAACCACCCGCACGTCCTTTCATAACCCATACATATACCATTTCGTCCGATTTTCTCTCACTTTACCAAAACTGTTCAAAACCAAGTTGATCGTGATGGCTGCGATCATGGAAGAGAAAAAGGTGAACTGGTCTGAGTTTGTATACAGCATACTCTGCCAGAATATTGGGAATAAATCATTCAAGGAGGATGGTTCGTTTGGAGGATCTTTGGGGTATGGCCTGGTGATTGGCCGGATGATGGAAGTGAAGGGAGTCCCTCTTCGACATGGAAAGACGTTCTATGTAAACAAGAAAATATTCCGATCGAACCTTTCCGGAGCACAAAAGAGAGCGTACGCCAAAAGGGCTGATACGAGTGAGGGAGAATCAGCTGGCCCTGAAGAAACAACTGTCTCCTCCTCTCCCTAGAAGAAGACTACCCCTACAGCTGCAAAGAAGATCACGCCCGCAAAGAAAAGAAATCCGCACTGCCGCCTCGTAGCCGAGTCACACGCCTCAAAGTGTGATGGAGAAGGAATCCCAAATGCCTTCTCCAATTTATTAAGAAAAGGAGGATCGATAAGCCGAGAAGGCCGACTCTCGAAAAGGACAATAAAGCATCGGCCCCGCCGCCAGGACTCGGAGAAATCGCATCCGAACAGAAATTCCTCCTCGGTAAGGACCAAACGGAGAAGACTCTTCAAGCGGTCGAGAGCTTGAGAAAACAAGTGAGTCGCCACTCGGTGGAGCAGATCGCGGAAACAATCGGAGAAGTAGAGTCTCCGAGACTATTGATGAATCGTCAAGTCTTTTGGCCGATCGCAGAGGCAAGTCAAGACCCTATGATGGACAGATACGGTGAAGAACAAAGAAAACGCGAGGCAATGAGACTCTCCTGGCCGACGAGGACTATATCTACACATGTCCGATCGATTTCTTGAAGGAGTTGAACAAGCAGTATGTTGTTGCTTCTATTCTCGAGAAGGAGCGGCAACATGGAGATGATGATAAAGAATATGATGATGTGATGATCTTATCCCCACCATATCCAGACATCCAAAATCATCTGCGAGAATGGAGGAAGTGGAAGCTGAGTCGATCCAGGGAACAATTCTAAAGACCAGAGTTTATTGAAGAAGAAGAAAAACTGTTGCATTTTCTCGGATTGACCACTGTGGTCCAAACACGGATGAAGAAAAGCGCACGAGATATCTTGCAGATCTTCAAAGACAAAGAGAAGTAGAGACTGACAGAGGAAGCTGAAGCTCGTGAGAAGGCCATCATTTGTCCCCTTACTGGAACCACTGATCATACACATCCTCATCTTGACATTCTATCAGAGAGTGATGAGGATCTGGACCCTGCTGCTGCAATAGAAGAATTGGAAATGCAGCAAGCCATGCGGTAGTCCAGGATCCTACATGAGCAAAGACTAATGGAAGGACCAGGGGAGTCTTCCACATCACAGCTGGAACTTGACCCGATGGAAGTGGTGCATCATATTGCCACTGTTGTTGCTGCCACCACTTCCCACTCACTCGAGAAAAGAAGGTGTTAAGGAATTGGCGATGAAACCGGGAATGTGGGGACCCAGGTCGAGCAAACCCACGATGAAGGTGTCTTACCACCGCCCCAACTGAACACTCAAAGGGAACAACCGGAGTCCGGAGACGAGTGACCCCATTCCTAGTCACTCGGTGTGTGCCTTGCGAGGGGGAAACTCCTCTGTAGCAAGGACGGAGGGATGCGGTGACTCCACAACGAATCTTGGGGGCGAAGTGGAGAAGGAAAAACAAATGGATACACAACAAGTTGTCACTAAAGAGGCTCAGACAGTTGAGACTGTCTCAGCTGAAGTGCCAACTGCTTTGAAGGCCAATGACACTGCTGATGCAGTCGAGGCAAAGGATGAATATGCTCTGGGAGTTAACACTCTGGGCGATGAAAGTGCAATCCATGGAGTTGAGACTCCAGTGGATGCCACCTCTGAAGACCCTAAGGCAGTTGAGTCTGTCGAAGGGATTGTCCAAGGCCTCGTTGCAGTTGAGATTGCAGGAGGTAGTGAAGGCCAACAAGAGATTGAGACTTCCCGGGGTAAAGAGACGGAACAACAGAACATCCCTCCTACTATCATTGATCCATCTGAAAAGGAGATAAGTACTCTTCACGATTCCCAAGACAATCGATGTAACTTTTAAGGATCTGAAGGTGAAGACGAAGCTGAGTCATCCCCCATTGCCGATCTAAAAGACTTAGCTGAGCATGTTCTCCCAAGTACGAGTAAGTCCGATCTTAAGGCTACTCGCCAAACTTTTACTTTTGATGATGAGCCACCCATGCAAATCTCATCATCATTCGATGATGCTACTGATTCGGCCGAGGACCAGTCAACTCATATGGACAAACCAACTGAGACCGACGAAGCTGTTGAGACAGCTGAGGCTCACCAATGGTGGACAACATACCACAATCAAACAGAGTCAATCGCGCAGCTCCCAGTCGCAGGATTGACTCCACCGGGAACATCACGAGCACAAGTTACCATTGAGCAGATTCCCATTGCCCGTGATGATCCGTTTGAAGAACCGTTTCCCTTTTATCTGGGGCTACCTGACCTTCTTGAAGAATCATCTAGAGATCAAGAACGTTTCCATAAACCTGATCCCGTTATTCCAACAGACACCATTGTCCTAACAGACTTTGACTTTGACGCTGCTTGGCCGCCAGTTGAGACAGAAGTGACAGTTGAGGTTCGAGAAGTTTTCAAGGCCATATTTGCAGAGATAGAGAAGATGGAGAGGCACCAGGCCTCACTGGACATGAGACTGGATAACCGAGACGCTAATCTTACTGCCGATCTGCGAGGAATAATTGTCAGGATCCGGGAATGGTGGCAACAACAGCAGACAATGCGCGTAGAACAAGTTCGATACTTCAGAACATTGTTCAATAAATTGCTAGTCTGGCGGGCTGAGAATGCTGATATGAAGAGAAGAATGCAAGAAAACATCGATCGAATGCATGAATCTCACAACACGAGATGAGATGCACCTGCGTGAATTTCATAAGAAAGAGCTTCGCGGCGTAGAGGAGAACATGGAGAAGAAATTCAGCCTTTCATGGTGAAATGAAGCGGTGGCGGTGAATCCAATGCCACCCGCTCCAGTGCATGCAAAGATACTCCGCAGTTAGAAGCATAACTCGGCTATCACCGCTTAGACTTCATGATTGCTAGCTTGTTTCTAGGGTTCCTCTCTCCTTTGATGATGCCAAAAAGGGGGAAGAGGAATACCTAAAGCGTTGAAAGGTTCGAAGTGAGAAGAAGGACGATCTCTGTGAAGGAGAAGCACCAAGAACTAAGAAGATAGAAGAAGGGAAAATCTGTTGGGGAAGGTTCGAAAGATATGACCGATGATTGCTAAAACCCCAACAAGGACTTGTCACGGTGATATCATCAAAGAAACTCCCGATGACTCGCGCGGCTCCAACACTCGCAGTACCCATGGATGAAAAGCGAAAAATAGTAGAAGCGAGGGGATGAAGAAGGTGGAAGGAAAGATGGATGCCCAAGTGATGGATATACTAAAACAATATGAAGGCATTCTCGCGGGGAATAAACAACGATGCCATTTCGGACGTCGGAGGAACCGAGCAAGATCTGTTGATGAATTCAAGACGCCGCATCTCGAGGTTACTTCGCAAATATGTCCATGGCCCAAGCTCGAGATTTGTATTGGGAAAAAGGCCTCAAGCTATGTGAAGAAGGCGACAGGCGGCAGACTACTACTAGCGATCGCTCTGCTTTGGTCACTCTTTGAAAAAGAAGGCTCAAAGACAATACACGCCCGAGACGAGGAGGAAGAAGCAATGGAGGAGGAAGAGGTTTCGGACCTAGACCACGCCCAAAAATATTGAATATATAGATCCGAGGTAAGAAATGAGGGATCTATTGGGCCGGGTTCGACGAAGTAGCCAACCCGCAAGTGGCGAGAATAATCTTGAGTATGTGAAGAGAATCGAAGAAGAAAATAGAAGACAAACTCATTTGTGGGAAGAAAGACAAGAAAGAAAAAGAAAGAGATGAAGGCGCTTAAAAGCATATGAGAAATACAAAGCATGAAGAAGAAGTTAAGAGAAAAAGATCAAGAAGACAGAGCCGATGAGGAAAGAAGAAGGTAGCGAAGAAGATGAAGTGTTGTTGTCCACCCCTTCATGTATTTTACTATGTAAATGCATTTGTATGTAAGTCTGTACATTGAATAAAATTGTATAATTTCTATACTTGCGTAGATATAGAATGGCATGATTACCTTAAGCTCTAATTAAGCTCTGATACACTTTGTAAACAGCTGTGTAAAGAACTAGAATGTTATGATCAATAAAAGATTGATTCTACGCATACATTCTGTGATTCTACATTGTCTGTATGTATCTTTGCTATTTAATTGTTGAGTGCATGTTTTAAGTTTTGGCATCATCAAAAAAGGGGAAATTGTTGGGAAATTAATTTTTAGATTTTGATGAATGCCATGTAAAACTTAGAATAGGAAGTTGGCACCCCATTTTCCTTGTAATTTACACTGTAATAGATAGGGCTGGTCGAGCTGAGTTAAGTCAGTTATGCCTGAACATGCAAGAAGTCAACTGGAGACTAGAAGAAAGACTCCGCTGTGAGGCAATTGAGTGTAGCAAGGAAGAAAAGACAGGAACTCGACTGAAGGTGCAGCTGAGCAAAGTGTCAGTCAAGTCAACTCAAGATAGCCAAGTCTCAAGTTGATGTGTCAGATGAGTCATCCAATGATTGGAAGCTAACTCGAAGTCATATGGGGAAATCAAGGAAATGCAGTCAAGTCGAGACAACTGAAAGAGATCCGTTGCACAGAAGTCAAGAAAATTACTTAAACAAGTAATACTCCCATACTTGCCTTTCTTAAAGTATTGATCCCGAGAAGCGTGCAAAAGGAGTAAACCAATGGGAATCGATCGCACTGTGTCGAGAACTTTGAAAAGCTGAAGACTCATTCAATACGAGGAAATGTCAATTCCAAGGACTGCAACAAGATAAGCCAACGATCACAAGTATCTTTTGAAAATTAACCTATCTCTTCAACGGGCAAATTTTCAAAAGAACACTATAAAAAGCTGAGGAATCACCTTGAGAACAGGTTACCTTGATTACCTGAGAAAACCATTACAAGAAAAAAGGCAATATCTGTAACCTGAAATATTCTCAAGTCATTTAAGCTCAATCCTCAAGCCTACATTACGAAAGAAATCAATCCAACACTCATCTGTGAAGGAAAGACGACTTCAATCAGTTGAAGATGAAACATTTGAAGAATCAAGGGGTCTACATTCCACCAAGGATTGTAGAAAGGTTCAAGGTCGAACCAGTCTCAAGTTTTTGGAGGGCTTCGTGATCAAATCTAAGAAGCTTGAGCAAGTGGGTTGTAGTAGCAAGGCAGCTGCCCTGTGAAGAATCTGAGTCGTACGAGAAGCCAGCTGTGTGACCAAGGCATCTCCAGACTGAGTCCCAAAGGATCAAGTCAGCTGTGTGATCAAGACTTGCATCTAGACTGATAACCACTTTGTGCATTGATCATTACTTAGTGGATTCCTCTAGGAGTTGGAGAAGAGATGAGTAGAAGAATTACCCCATCTTGAACCTCTATAAAATTTATTGTGTCATTTACATTTCAAAGACTTTAATTACTCCATATTATTTTGATATCTCACGATAAATTTCTTTGTCCATCTCGATAATTAACAAAGTGCTATAATCAAGTATTAAAACAAACTTAAACCAAGATTCAAGGGTGTTAAGTCTTCCAATGAAAACATATCACAAGTCGAGTTAAGTTTTTGTCAAAACAGCTGATTTATTCTATCAACAGCTCAGTCGAGTCTGTTGAGTGGCTAACTATGCTGATCAACTAACTTAGTTGTCCATCAAGGACTTAGCTGTGAAGTATTAACTCTGAACGTCTTAAAAGGACTAAATCGAAAAGTTGGTAAGGTTTATTCAACCCCCTTTCTAAACCTTACACTCACACCCCTTGGGACCTACAAAGAACATCAAGGAATCTTGGACATCAAGAAGATCAAGGACTCAAGCCCTATATAAAGAGAGGACCGGCCATCATTCTTACACACCTTGAACCACGAATTTACAGAGCAATAAGAGAGAAATACAATCGAGAGAGAAAAACAACAAGATTCTGAGTGCTGTCAAAATACACAGTCTGAGTGTTCTTCGAAGTGTCTGCATCATGGAGAATAACACTTAGTCCCGTTTCGAGTCTTGTTGATTTATTCTTGTCCATTCGTTGTTTTCTTAGATTTCATAGATTAGTTTGAAGATATTTTGGGTGAAGCAATTTACTTAGAACAGATCTACTCAGTAGGAGTTTGGTTTTCTTAGACTAGTTGAATCATTCATATTCGAGTTGTACTAAAGATATTTTCAACTAGTGATTTCGTCATAATTGACACTTCTACAAGTTATTTATAACTTGTAGATAAATTTTTACTTCGTGTGTTCTTTTTCCGCTGTATGTTCCGTAAAGTGTTACAACATCTGGTTTAACACTTTCTCTGACATTTACTGAAACGAATGTTTTGGGACCTCAAAACTTTCACACATTATCATTCAAATCAGCATTGTCATTCTCAATATCATTGTGCACATCATTAGCATTCACAGGATCATGCTCAAAGATCAATCATATCAGAATTATCATTCACGTAAATAGAAGGCACATTAGAAAGCTCCGCCTTATTAGGAGTAGTGGGGTTTTGAGTTTCAGAAACATTTTTAGAAACATCAAGGCAGGGAAACTCATTTTCATTAAAGACCACATCCCTGCTGATTAATACTTTAAAACCATGTTCATATTTGGACCATAATCTGTACCCTTTGACCCCATCTAGGTATCCCAAAAAAAACACATTTTAAAGATTTTGGATCAAGTTTGTCAACCTTTTGGTGGACAAAGACTGAACAACCAAAAATTTTAAGATTTGAAAAATCCACAGGTTTACCAGACCAAACTTGTTCAGGGTATTTCTCTTTCAAAGGTACAGATGGTGATCTGTTGATCACATAGGCAGCTGTGTGAACAGCTTCACCCCAGGAAAGTCCAGATGTACTTAACATACTTCTCACCCTTTCCAAAAGAGTTCTATTCATCCTCTCAGCAACCCCATTTTGCTGAGGGGTGTAAGGCACAAACTTGTGTCTTACGATGCCTGATTCAACACACAGTTGATCAATGAGTTGGTTACAGAATTCCAACCCATTGTCAGTTCTCAAATGCTTAATCTTTTTTCAGCCTGATTTTCTATCAAGGTTTTCCAATTTTGAAGTTTTTCAAAAACATCAGACTTGTTTTTCATAAGAAATACAAACACTTTTCTTGAAAAATCATCAATCACAGATAGAAAATACCTATTCCCACCATGGGTAGGAACACTGGCAGGGCCCAAACATCAACATGTAAGTATTCAAATATATCAGTACAAGTAGATTGTTTTGGATAAAAGGAAGTAGGGAAGCTAACTCTTTGTTGTTCACCATAAACACATGAGTCACAGAAGGGCACACAAGTAAGCTTGTCATTACCAAAACAACCTTCTTTATGCAACAATTCAAGTCCTTTAGAACTAATATGACCAAACCTTTTATGCCAAAGTTCAGTTTTGTCATTCACAGAGTTCAAATTGGTCACAGAATTCACATTACTCACAGAATTTTGCATGCAAGGAACAAACTCAGCATAACAAACATACAAATTCCTTTTCTTTTCAGCTTTAGCAATAATAAGGGACCCTTTCATGATTTTCATCAAATCCTTACCCCATCTTCCCTCATAACCATCATGCTCAAGCATAACACAAGAGATAAAGTTATTAGACAGATCAGAAACATGCCTTACATCATTCAGAGTCAAAACAAAACCAAAATCAAGTTTCAGGCACACAGTACCAACACCAATAACTTGATATTTTTTTATCATTAGCCATGGGAACAGATCCATTTTGCACAGAAGCATAAGTGGCAAATAGATGTTTAAAAGTTGTCATGTGAAATGTGCATGCAGAATCAATTAGCCAATCATTTTCACTGAAAGAATTTGAAGGCACAACATTCACAGAATCATGCAATTCATGCACCATAAACACATCACCCATATGATCATTGCCAGTTGTCAAGTTCACAGAATCATTGGTTTGGTTCTTGTTATTCTAATTATTATTTTGATTATTATTCTGGTTATTCCTGGGTTTAGTACATTCTTTTATGTAATGGCCATGTTCACCACAGTTATAACATTTCCTATTGTTCTTAGGTCTAGAGTTAGATCTCCCTCTGCTTTTGCTTCTCTTTCTACCAGAGTTTCTGTTATTGTTATTCCCATTTTTCCTATTCTGAGTTCTACCCCTGACATGCATAACCTTCCCTGACTCTTGTTCATTCCCCTTAGATATTTTAAGATCTAATTCCTTACTCTTAATGCCATTAATCACAGTATCAAGAGTAATAGAGTCTCTACCATACATAATGGAAGATTTCACATCAGCATAGGAATCAAGAATGGCATTCAGCAACACAATAGGGGTATAATCATCAATGTTTTTTCACCGGTAAGTTTGATATCTTGTATCGTTTTGTAAAAACATCCAAGTTCTCATCCATATCCTTAGTCATATCAAGTTTGAATCTAAAAAACTTTTCCAGTAGAAAGAGTTTTGAGGGTAGGGAAGTTTCAGTGTAAAGTTCTTGCAATTTATCCCAAAGAGCTTTGACTGAAGTTAACTTGCCAACTTTTCTCAAAACAAAGAACAGAGAGATTAAGGATAATGGATGAGTAAGCAAATTCATCAAGTTGATTTTATTTATTTGAAGATCTTTATTGGAATACTTTTGATCAATAGCTTTAAAACATTTTTCACGAATTAAAATCCCCTTAATTTTTTGTTGCCAAATAGAAAAATCACTTTTCCCATTAAAAGGTTCCATACGATAACCAGATGTACCATCCATATTCACAGATAAAGCCACAGAGGATATCACAAGAATATAGCAAAAAGTATCACGCTTAAAAATAGAACAAGTAGAGGCAAATGAGTAGGTCGACCACACAGAGTCCAATGACAACAGAACAATAAGAGGCAAATAATGGACCACACAGAGTCCGACACAGAGTAAGAGAACAAATCAGGCAACACAGGACCACACAGAGTCCAAGAAACCCAAAAAAAAATAGCAACATAAATGAAATAGAAGCACTAGCTAGGGTGGATTCCCCTCGTACCTCAGGATTCCACTGCGCTCGTGGCACATGGTCAAGAGGATTGAAGCTTAGGGTTTCCCTAACTACTACTAACTGAAACTAAAAGAATAAAGAGAGAGGGAACAAGAAATCCTTACAACTAGGAGCCAGTTCTGGCAACCGAATATACGAGGGAGCCAGTAAATCACCAAGAAGCTCAAGAACCATAAGCACCAACCCACCAAGAGGCAGATAGGTGCTCTGATACCACTGTTGGGTATCTATCTGCCTCAATAGATCGATACACGTTGTACCGAAGAACAAATTACGACTCAATCAAAAGCCTATTATACAAAAATACTTGCACTCGATTCACAGAAAGTAAAGTACAAAGAATGAAACTGAAAGTTACAAGTAAATATAACACAACTGTAAAAGGGATAAAACCCTAAGATCCGAATATTAAAAGATTCGGCTCAGGGACTGGAATCCCTACACAAAGTCACCACGAATCACCCAGAGAACCAAGGCAAATCACCCAAGAACAACCTCGCCACATAGAACCTCCAAAACAAGCCCTCGAAAGTGTTTTCACTTAGAAAACCCTAGAAAATACCCCAGATACCCAGAAAACCCTAATCTCACTCAGAAGTAGGATTGTACACCTAGAAATGGTGGACACACACTCGTATCACACAGATCTGTATCCCAACCCAGAAATCACGCAAAGATCCAGTGAGGATCTGGATTTTTCTAGAGAGAGAAATGAACGAGAGCACAGAACTCAGAGAGAGATTCAAGAGATGAGAGAGAAAGAAACTTGCAGAATGAATTAGGATTTCGGCTACTAGGCATTTTATAGGTGCAGTGAATGGCTCAGATTGATCCAACAAAATGGACGCCTGAGATCAAACAGAGAAGATCTGCGGACAAGGGATTCGGATCCCGCAGTCCGAGTAAATAACCTGGGGATCAAAGAGGAGTGGGCTTGGGCTTGTATGGCATAATTGGGCTGCTGGACATTGGGCTTAATCATTGTGTAATGGGCTAGCACAACCTTGGGCCAATTAACATAGCATATTATTTGTCTCCCTAAATATTTTCAATCTCGTTATCCCTCTCTCAAATATTTTCAATTTCGTCCCCCATGTTACAATTTTTGTGTCCGTCCCTGATTACAATAATCTCTCGTAGTAATTTATTAACTGTAGAGACAATTATCGCATCTAAAGTTTGTAAGTATTTACGGATTCTCTTAGCTAGTTGTTCATCTTCATGGTAGAAAAGTAGATATATCTATTGAAAAATAAATGGTGTCGATGGTGTTTTTATCACATATGTAGTCATTGGAAATATAATGATTTATATTATTTAGATTAATTAAACTCGTCTGCAAGTCACATTTTAATTGAAACACGAATACATCAATAAACTCATTTCCGTCAAAAATCAATCAAAAACTAGAACGTGTAAAACACTCCTTGATGGATTATTATTTACTAGTCGAACGAAGCCTAACGTTTATTGGGTCTTTCGAGTGATGCTTTAGGAAAAACAATTGTAGAGAAATTTAAGAAGAGATACGTAGAAGTGTACATAGGAGAGAGTTTATCACAAGTGATGCAATTAAGATAGGGATGTTATATATATATATATATATATATATATACACACACACAAACAATACCCATGTGCTACACATAATTTGTTATCTATTAAAAGATAGTGTTGATATAATCCTTAACTTTTGGATTATTTGTTATTTCTTATATTTGTTATCTTTTTAAATTCAAAAATATATATTATGAACTAATAGATTATTTCTCAATAAAAACATTTTTGAATAGATCTGATCAATATCGATTTTTCCAAACTAATTGTGAGCAAATCCTTTATATTTGGGATTATATTTTATCTTTTAGAATCTTGATTAAATTTGTTATCTTTAATTTTGTACATAGTTTGCCACAAGATAAATGTGAAGCTGTCATGTGGAATTGAGAAGATGGGAAGTTGATAAATTATAACACTTCTAATGCCTTCCCATGTATCCAAAATATAAAGGAGATATGTCCAATTAACATATATATACAAAAATTCATGATATGCTATTTGTCCAATATATACTTACTCAAAATTCTAATATTTCTTCACTTGTCATGCATGCAATTGTACAAATACAATCGACATTATAAAAATGTACAAACTTTTTATTACATTTTATTATGAGAAGTAAATATGTACATGTCTCGGCAAACAAGCCCCATTTGATATCTTGATCACATTGAAAAATAATGCAATTAGAAAGATAACACATCTTATATATAGTATTTTCATGATAGTCTCATGAGAATTTACAGTCGGATATCTTTTTTTACGGATGGGATCTTCTATTTTAGTACTCTATATTAGACTTTTGATAGCTATTATTAGACCATAAGAGTGCCGAACTTACCATTAGTTGACTTATACTTTCGCTCTCTAAACCAGAAAATCCTCTCTCTAAACCCTAGAAAAAATCGATTATTGCTCTCCCTCTTTCTACCACTGTTCACCATCCCTTCCAGCCCCCCCGCCATCGGCCCCCTCCTCCATCCCCATGCTTTTGTTGTCCAGATCTGGGCAAAATTACTTTTTTGGTCCGTTAAATTGGCTCGATTTCGCTTTTAATTCTTTAATTTTTATGGGTTGCGTTTGGCAAACACCAACTTTTCTAAACCTGCATATTTAGTCCGATTTCAAAATTTCGGGGATATCTTATCCCTAAAATGTTGAGTTGGGCCATTTTTCCATGAAATGACTATTTTGCCCCCTTTTTTTGGAGGAAAACCTTGGTCATGTGCATATCACATGACTTGTTCAATATCTCATTGAAATTAAATAACAAAAAATAAATATAAGATTAAATTAAAGTAAACAAAAAATCTGAACATATATTTATAATTTTAGATAAAGTTGATAAATATAAAATATATGTTTGACTTTTTTTAATTTAATTTATATAAAATAATCAGAACATGTATTTATAATTTTCAATTGTAAATAAAATTAAAAACTAGAAAAAAAAGAAAAAATATGTATTTACAATTTCCAACTATATTAAAAATAAAAAAATAGAAACAATATATATATATATATATATATTTAAACTGTAAATTAAAATTAAAGAAAAATAGAAAGCAAAAAAAATAGAAAAACCAAAAGAAAAAGAAAAAAATGTACTACTGTGTTTTTTCTAGTTTTCCTTAATTCTTATTTAAAGTAGAAAAATATAAAATATATATTCCATATTTTTTATTTAAAGTTAAAATTAAAGGAAAAAATAGAAAACAACAAAACAGGAAAAAAATATACATTTACAATTTTCTACTGTAAATAAAAATAAAAATAAATAGATAACAAAAAAAACAGAAAACAAATATATATTTACAATTTTCTATTTTGATTTAATTTTACTTAATGTTGGAAAATATAAAAATATATGTTCGACTATTTTTATTTAAAGTTAATTTAAGTCTTTTTATTTATTTTTATTATTTAATTTATTATTATTCTACTTTTTCAAATTTTAATTTAGAGTTGAAAATAATAGATATATATGTTTTCTTGTTTTCTATTTTTTTTTAATTTTTTAATATAGTTGAAAATTATAAATACATGTTTTTCTGTTTTTTTATTGTTTTTTTTAAATTTATTTACTGTTGAAAATTATGAATATATGCTCAGATTACTTTGTTTAAATTATTTTTAGAAAAAAGTCGAACATATATTTTAATTTGTCAACTTTATATAATATTATAAATATATGTTCATATTTTTTCTTTACTTTAATTTAATCTTATATTTATTTTTGTTATTTAATTTTATTGAGATATTAAACAAGTCATATGATATGCACATGACCAAGATTTTCCTCCAAAAAAAAGGGGCAAAATAGTCATTTCATGGAAAAGTGGCCCAACTCAGCATTTTAGGGATAAGATATCCCCGAAATTTTGGAATCGGACAAAATGTGCAGGTTTAGAAAAGTTAGTGTTTGCCAAACGCAACCCATAAAAATTAAAGGACTAAAAGCGAAATCGAACCAACTTAACGGACCAAAAAAACAATTTTGCCTCCAGATCTGGTTTGGGGTGTATCTTTTTGCCCCAAATCTTCGATCTTTCCTGTATCTCCATGAATGTCGGTGATGGTGGAGCTTTGGAGGATTGAGTTTCAGATCTATGGTGGTGTGTCCTTGTTTTGGGGTGTGGTTGTGGCAATCGTGTGGTGTTCAACGGGGTCGGCTGCGATGGAGGAGAGGATACAAGGGATAGCTACAAAAAACAATACGGATAATGTTTAATCTCGTTAAAAAAAACTCAATTATGTTTTAAAATTAAATATCATTTAAAGTTACAAAACACCCCTAATTAAAGAGATTTGCATTTATATAATAAATGTCTATTCTTAAAGGTGGAGTTTGTAAAACAAAAATAAATGTGAATGGATATTTTTAATTTTGAAGGCTAATTGAGTATTTTTATAATTTAGCTTAAATCTCAAAAGTAACTTTTATAATTTTCAATACATAGAATTATAAGTTGTCAAAAAAAAGCATATAATTATAAACTTCACCAAAAACAATTAATGGAATACAATTTAATATTTGTAAATTAGTTAGAAATTAATAGTAAATAATAACAAAAAACGTTATGGGGGCACATGCCCCCATATTAGGATACATGGATCCGTCATTGGGTGGGGCGGTTATTGTCCTATAGTGTGTGCCGCACTGTTCTGAAAATCCCCGCCTAGCCCCGATTATTCCCCGCCTAGGCACTAGGCCCCCCTTGTCCGCCTACAGTTTTTTTCCGATTAGGCCCCACCTAACCCCGTCCAGGCACCGCCTAACCCCGCTTAAGCTCGGCCTAGCGCTAGGCCCCAGCCTGCCGCCCGAGTAGCTCCTAGCGCGTTTTAGAACATTGGTGTGTGGTGGTTGCTCGTGCCCGGGTGGCTTATAGTTTGCAGTCTCCATTAGGATTGCTGAAGTCTGCTAGCGTGGATGTGCACTTAGTTTCGATTGTGGAGTTTTGTTTGTGAATTAGATCTGAATCGGTCTTGTCAATTCTCCACTTGGCTTTTCTTTAGTCATGTCAGCCCTTAGCCAATTGGCTATGTTTGTAGTTGTAATTTCAATTTTTGAGTTGTTCTAATAAAATTACTATCGTTCGAAAAAAAAATATAGCCATTATTTGACTATCATTAGACTATATTAAAACCCCATAATTATTTTGACAACTTAATTATATATTACTCCTTGCCAGTACTATATATTAGACTTTTGATAGCTATTATTGAGGTAAAATAATAATTGTTGCCACTTAATACTATTAATTATCCGCGATAATTTGTACGTACGTTACTGCTTAATGTTTTATTACTATAACACTATGATTAATTCTTTCGGTATTACCGTATTAGAGTATGAAAATGGGTTAATTGTGATATGACTGATATCCTCATCCTACATGAATGACCAAAAAAATTATGTACATATACTTTTTTTTAACAACAAATCAACAACCATTTAAAACTCAATTTCAAGTTATATCAAGAAACTTGTCAAAAAAAAAAAAAGAAAAACACCTTTATGAAGACCACAAGTCTTGACTCCATCAATGTCAAAATTTTCAGTGTTATTTTGGGAATACCATCATGAAGATATGTGAGCTTTGTCTCCACTTTCTTCCCCACTCAAAAAATTGAAAAAGTAAAAAAAAAAAAAAAAAGAAAATAAGAATGCCTACTTTTTTCTTCTTGTTTTTATTCTCTAATGATGTCACCACTTTCTCATTGGTTCAAATAGGATAAGACCATCATGAATTTGCACATCCTTTCATATATATTCCATATATATATATATATATATATATATATATATATACTGTTGTATTCGGTGTTTGTTTTTAAATGGCTTACTTTATAAATTAATTTCTCATTCATCCTAAATTGGTTTTGAGAAATTCAAAATGCTAAATTCATCTATATGCGGTGTAAATTACGATTATATCATTTATATTCCACAACTAATAAATAATCTCATCACTTAACTAATTGATCAAAATCGGGTTAAAACTCATTTTCCTAAAACAAATTTCCAACATATACTATGAAAATGTTTTTTGCCATCAGAACTATTCAAGTTTTTTGACTTTGCTTCATAAACTTTTTTTTGGATACCTTACTCATGAAGTCCATGGATTTTTTTCTGACTCACTTTTGATTGAAAATTTAACTGGATTATCATCACATGATATGCATTGGATTATTAAGGTGACAATTTGGATTAATCTAGTGATCATGTACATTTTATGGTATTCCTGTTGAATGTTCCTTTAAAAGTGAGTTAGAAATGAGGAAATTTGAAAAACCCGTGGACTTTATAAGGAAGTAATAATGTGTCCAAAAAAAGAGCCGGTGAGACAAAGCGAAAAACTCGAATAGTTCGAATGACAAAATATATTTCCATATATATATATATATCTTCATTTAATTACTATTTATTTTTGCAAACATTATTGACTCTACAACAATCATTAATTGTTGATCTCGTTGTCAAGTTGGTTTCTTTATGCTTTGTACTTTGTCTGATACGGTTAATGGTGGGGGATGGTGCCTTCTTAGAATAATTATTAATCTTCTCGCATGTTATTTCATTCTTACGTATGACTCAATGGGGTCTTAATCCACTAACAATGTGGATAATTAAAGTTGTTTATGAGTGTTTAAACTAATGAAGATGTTGCGACTTATCAACGAGATTATATCTCCTACATTTATTAAAAAATAAAAAACGCCACTTAACGAGATGTTAAAGTTCCATGTGGTAAGAATGGAGCCATAACTTAATAAAATTATAATTACACCACTAATTCAACATTATATTTACGAAACCAGTTACCATTGGAGAATTTTGGCATTTGGTAAATATCATTTTCATCGACATAAAAAGGGACGAATTTTATGTTTCTAAACCTGGATTACCAATTATCGGTTGACATTTTTTGCAAGTAATATTCTCGATGTTAGAGTTTATTCAGCTAATTAATTGATTGAGCAGATTCCTTTCAACATCATTCGATACATATAAGGCAACATTAGGATGAGTTCTTACATATGCAAAATGATTGTTGCATTTTATACATTTTAGGGATAATTAAAAAAAAATTGATTTCATCTTACATTTTTCCCTTCAAAAGCAAAAAAGATTTCAAAAATTCAATATTACAGATATCCTTTTAATTTTTTTTGGAGTAGAGGAAGGGCTGGTGGGAATTGAACCTCAGATCTCGGTCTGAGCATGAGAGTGTTTAACCACTAAACTACTATCTCGATCCCAAAGCCTACCCCAATAAATTTAAAACAAAATCGATCCCAAGGGTTTTTTGTAATTTTAAAAATCTCTAGATTTTTTTGTAACTATCCCGAACATGAGGTTGTTTGTTTTGTAATTAATCCTATATTATATAAAAATTGAGTAACAGAACTTTAATTCCAACTCTAGAAAAATTATTATGTTTTAACTCATACGAGAGGACAATTTAATTTAATTTAATTTATTAAAAAATTAAAACAAAATTTGATGAGCCTTAGACCGCGGTTGGATGTGGAGGGTTTACGAGCTAGCTCCACCTTGACTCGAACATTTTTCTCGCCGTCTCTGTTATAAATTGAATAGAGAATAATTTCTTGAATTAAATTGCCAATTTTCTTGATTTGATGATAATATAATTATGAAATAGTAAAAAAAAAGTGAAAATATTATATACTTGCATGCTTGGTATTGGCATTACAAGGAGAAGGAAGTGCTCAACACTTAATTATAGTCACCTTTGAACCTAACATGAAAAAAGGGGCACAAACTTGTCAACTTCAAATATAGCTTTCTATTTTTCTTCTTTGGTGCCTCCATTAGTAACTTCTTGGTTTCATGTACCACTAACTTTTACTCAATACCTTTTTGTTCACCATTTCTTTCTCATTGATTGTATTCAATTAATCCTTTGATTACATTGTCAAAAATAACAGTGGACTTAAGGTAATGACAAAAAACATATTGCACAAGTTAGATTGTTTTTTTCTTGACAGCCTATTTATGTATTTTTCTTTGAGTGAATTCAAATTTCAAATTCAGGAGGTGGAAATGATTTTGAAGTATTGAAAATTCTCATAGATTTTTTTTACCAAAACGATAGAAAATATATTCAAAACTCAATAATAAAGCGCCAATCGAATCGCTAACTGGCATAAGTGGTCACCCAATGAGCATATACATATATGTCGAGGGAAAGCTGCGAGGAAAGGAGAAAGATCGCTCCTCGAGGGAGAAAAACAACACTCAAAAAGTAAACAAACTAAAGGCTCCTATAGAGGAGACTAAACCACTCCCAAAAGGAGGACTAGATACTCCCCAAGAGAGACCCACAACTGGAACGATACGGGCACGAGCTACATCACGCTCTAAACGAAGAAACCGATGCGCCTACGAGTTTCTCAAATCAATCGGAAATAAATACACCAACAAAAAGGAAAATAAGAAAATTGCAATAAAATCAAACAAAAAAACCAAACAAACTAAAAAAAACAAAATATAGAGAGAAAAATCAGCCTCTCCCTCAGCCAAATCTATTGTCGCACTGGCTGATCCAGGGGCAAGTGAAGGTTGCGCCCCCCCAAAAATTTTCAGATTTTTTTCTTCTTTATTTTATTTGTTATTAGTTTATATTTACGTATAAAGTATTGGAAAAAGTACATTCCGCCCCCGAAATTTTGAGAAAAAATCTTGCAATTATATTGATAAATTGGTTCCCCCAAGTCTCAATTCCCGCCGCTAACCCACCTCCACAAAGTACCTCCCAAGTCTGGATCTAAATCACAGAAAAAAAACCTCGCAAAATGGGGAGTCTGACCGGCGACCAGATCCATGGATACTACCAACAATTATGAACAAGTAAAAAGCAAAAAAGCCATCCACTTTAGACTTGAAGGACCCGACCCATAGCTCGGGTCGGGTTGACCCTAGCTATCAATTAATTACTTAAAGTGTATTAGCTGATGGTCTCCCAACAAATTAAACCGTTATTTGGTCGAATCAAATTACTTAAATTCACCTTCAAATGAGAACCATGTAAATCTGTAAATGTGGTTTCTAATTTTATGGCCTTAATTTATCGTAATCAAAGTCTTATCATTCTGGTACGATTTGTCTCCAGGAATATATAAGTATTATAAATACAACAAGTCACAAGTGTCATCTGTACAATAATTTGAAAATCGCAATCAAGTTACATAAGTCATAAGTGCAGCTATAGTGATTGGTAGGTAATATTTATTTTATAGACAAAAGTAAATTCAGACTTTAAAAGATTAATGGCCCTTACGAGTTACGGACCATTTATTATATTGTGTTTGTATTCGTTCTTTCGGACGTCAAAAAGGTCAAGTTATACATGTGTTGTTGCTTTCCCATTGATGCTAAACTTAATAAAAAAAATAAATAGATAAGAGAGTGGTTGGTTAAATTTTTAGAAGATCTTTTAAGTTATTATTACATTTTGTATTAGTTTTTCAATTAAACTTATTTTAAAAATAAGTTCACGTATTTAAAAAAAAAAGGTTATATAAAACTTATAAGATGTTAATAAATAATAATGATGCTGAATTTGTGGAAAAAATGTTATCTTCTATTTTGTTAAAATACAATTGAAAAACTTATAGAGTTGTAACAAAGAAAAAAATATGCGTTAATTTGTATAGATAAATTAATTATTTAGAAAACACTACAAGAAAACAATCAAATTCCAATAAAATAATTCCAACAAAATATAAAACTATTGGAATTTTTAAAATTCCAACGGAAATTCCAATGCTACATTATACCGTTGGAAAATCCCAACGATGAACAAAACTACTGGTATATACTATTGGAATTCCCGTTGAAATTTAAAATTTCAACGGAAATTCCAACACCGCAACAAACCATTGGAAAATTCCAACAGTAATTCCAAAATAAAACCATTGGAATAAACAATCGAAAATACTATTTGAATTTTGAAAATTCCAACAGAAATTACATCGCTAAAACATATCATTGGAAAATTCCAACAAAAATTCAAAAGGTAAACCAAATATTGGAATTAATTATTGGAATTTCTGTTGGAGTTATTAACTACAATAGAAATTCCAATGGTACAACAGATTGTTGGAAAATCCATTGGAAAATCCAATACCATTGGAAAATTTCAATAGGGGTTAAAAGATTTGATAGTATTAACCATATCGATATAATATATCTTCTCTTCAGGAGTCAATCATATTAAAACTACATAGTTAAATGTGCTTGACTTGGGACAAATTGATGATGGGTGACCTATTGAGAAGTTAAAGATATTATATAATGAGATAAAATGATTGAATATTTCAACGGATATAATAAGGGAAAATTAGATAATTAGTCCGCTAACTAAGTTGGCATGTTTTGACATTTAGTCCTCTATGTTGTCCAGTTTTAGTTTTAGTCCAATAATTTACATTTTTGTGCACATTTAGTCATTTTTTCACCGGACTTATCAATATTTGTCGGAAAATGCTGATGTGGCATTTTAATTTGGGGATTTCTTCAATTTTGGCGGGAAAATATCCAGTTGAATGTATATGTGTTAAAAAATAAATTAAATAGACTTAAAAAATGTCATGTCATCAAAAAAATAGGAGGAAAAATGTAGTTCCCTTTCGCCCCAAAAGTACATACATTATTAAATCCCAAAATGAAGAGAAACTAACCTGCAAATGTAAGAAGAAAGAAAACGAACGTAAAAAAAAAGAACAAAAAATGTCTTCAGTTTCCGAAAATCCTAGAATATGTTGTCAATGTGGGAATTGGGCACAAATGAGAACGTCATGGACAAGCGATAATCCCAGTCGAAGATTTACAGGTTGTGCGGGTGGAAGGTGAGTTCATCCATATAGATTTCGAATTTTTTTCCTTTATTCGACCTACACGAGTTCATCCATGGAGTTAATTTTTTTTTTAACTATTCGAACTGTAATGTTCTTTCACTGTATTGGCAGAGTGGAGTGTGTAATTTTTTCGAATGGGAAGACCCACCCATGTGCTCAAGTGCTATGACAATAATTCCTACATTGAAGCGCAAGATTGTGGTTCTTGAAGATGAAATCCAAAAACAGATGATAGCAAACAAGCAGCTGAAAATGGTTTTAATGGTGTCATGGTGTGCGTTATTGGCTTATTTGTTAAGTTAGTCAAGAAAAAAGAAGGAGGAAGGAGGTTGCAAATGTATTTGTGTTTGGCAGGGTGAATTGCAGTTTATGTAGTAGTAGTAGTATGTTTAGGTTGCAAATGTATTTTACCCTGTTTTATTTATAAGTTGTTTGGTGTAGTAGTAGCTTATTGTACCTTGTTTTATGTATGTTAATGGAAATCTGCTATATTTGCACCAATTATGTATAAGCTGGAAAATGTTAATGGAAATTCATTACCTTGTTTTGCATTACAATAACAATTTCATCAAGACAGGGTAAATATAAGTGCACAACACTTTAACAAAATTGTATCAAAACAGGGGTAATGTAAGTGCACAACACTTTAACAAATATTCTGGCACCAAATTCCAATAATTCATTCAAGTGCACAACACCTTTTCAGATTGTATCAAAATCAAAACATAGTACCAAATTAAGTGTCATAGCACTATTAACAAAAGATGTATATAAGTGTAGGCATGTAAGTGTCACATCACTTTAACAAAAGATACCTTAATGTTCAAGATTGACCAGAAAAACAAAAGACAATTCCCATAGGCACTTTTGCACTTAATGTCTTCTTCATTTGGCAGATTTCTTTCCTGTTTGCTTTCTCTTTGCAGAATTCTCCTCGATGAGAATTGAGGTCATTTCCTGTATGCTCACATATTTTTGTCCTCCTTCACTTATTATTGTTTTGGAACTTGTTCTTGGATTTGTGATACATCTTTCCATACTAGGAAAAAAATTGTCCTCCGACAAAAGGTACAGGTACTCTGATATTAGCTCCAGGAACATGCAATTGACCTTTCTTAAGTTGTTGATACATTGATGTCTTTGGAATTCAAGTCTTGGACCACGACCATCCTAGGTGGCTTGAAATACAAATTCTTTGTAACTTGTTCCTATAACACAAAATTAAGACCTGAGAACTTACAAATCAATATGTATACTTAGTACAAGCATCATAAAGTGATGAGGATAACTTACAGATCCATTTTTCAGTTATTTGAGTTAGCACTTCTTCAACTGCTCATGCATCACTCAATGGCCATCTTCTTAGCTCTCCAAGCTTGAAACCTAGACCACTGACATTTGATGTCCTCCATTACATCAATCCTGAAACCTTTCACATTTCTTTTGGGATCTATTCTAAATTTTTGCTTATATTTGGCAGACAACCAATTGGACTTCACATTTTTCACATGAAAGTTAGGTCCACATGCGTGCTTTGAATCATACTTCCTAATCTGATATGATTCATCTTTAGGAAGTTTTAATGCATGCAGTTTCCAGTTGCATCTCTTGTCTGCATATTTGGCATAAAGTCTTTCTTTACCATTTTTTGTGATATTAATGCTTCTCTTGGTCTTAACTGCATGTAAATGTATGGCCTCCCTTAACTCTTTTGTGTTGGAAAATAACATTGAGATCTGAAAAGAAGGATCATACATGTTCACTGGATTAAAGGTAGAAAATTGATGCTCTTTATCATCATCGACCCCTTATTAGTTATTACTATTCAAATCATCTTCACTTCGACACACATCTTCTTCTCCATGATCACTACCCATATCTCCATCATTCAAATCATCTCCTTGTGGTTCCCCCATCCATTCAACATCATAATCAGTATTTTCCTTAAATAATTTAGAATCATCACCGCTTTCAGATTCCAAATTGTAATCACTGTCATTAAAATCTGACCCTTCATCACTCTCATTTTCTACATTTCCTCCTTTTTCCCCATTCACCTCATCACTATCACTCTCATTTGCTTCCTCAATATCATCAAGCCTCTCAGTCACATCTTTCTCATAGCCCTTCCTTGATTCTGATTGTTTTGATGAACCACTTTGACTACAAAAGGCATAATTTGAGACATCATTTAATTCTTCAACATAGATGTTAACTTCCCTAATACCCTTAAGTCTCTGTTATAGCTATCGAAATGGGCCGACGGGACGGGCCGGCCCGCGGCCCGCCAAAACCCGCCACTTGGCGGGGTGGGGCGGGGTGGCCCACCGAGGTGGCGGGCCGAGAAACCCTCAACCCAACCCGTCCCGTCTTGCGCAGGTTGGCGGGTGCCCGCCAAAAATTAAAAAAAATGAAAAAAATATTTTTTATTTATATTATTAATTTTAATGAATTAAATATACTAATGGATAACAAGTACATATTTTATAAAAATATTATATACACTTTTATAAGAAATATAAATATGAAATATCAATTATACTATTTTTTTGTCTATTTTATCTATTTTTTCTTTTTTTTAATTTATGGTGGGCTAGCCCGCCGACCCGCCCCGCCAAACCCGCGGCGGGCTAGCCCGTTTAGGCCCGCCCTTTGGTGGGCTACTAAATACTTAATTCACCCCCTACCTTAGGCGGGGCGGGGCGGGCCGGCCCGACGGGCCTGGCCCGTTTTGACAGCTCTAGTCTATGTTCACATATTTCAGGCAAATGATTGTTATTTTTAATTAGCAAAAACCCATCATCAATTTCACTGTAAATTGTCATAGGTTCCTTAATACCCTCACGTTCACCCAGTTTTATAAATGCTTCTACCATAAACAACTCAACTTCTACATAGTCGAACTTATAACAATAACCCCCAACATAAGTAGACAAACCACGAGGCCCAAGCTCAAACTTACCTCCATAGTAGAAAGCAAGTGTTAGCATCCTACTTGATGGATCTGTGTCAAAGACCAAAAAAAAAAAGTGAGTTAATAAAATATTTTATTCAACAGTAAAAAAAAGAATAAAGTCAGACACATATAGGACACATTCACATGACTCATGGTCCCCCACTTTTACACCACCCAAAAAAGCCACATTTTCTTTGCACACATCACGGGTGATTGGAAATAGACAATCCAACATATATGACCCACAAATAGTAGAGTTTACCAAGAAAAAAGAATGAAATCATAAATGGGGCACACAAACATACCATAGTTTGGAGGAGGCTCATCCAAGCGATCTTCTTCACGAACCTCCATTAAAACGATAAATTTGGCTGCACAACTTCAAGATTCTTCAATGATCGGACTAGAAATAAAAATGCAGTTGGGATTTTCGCTTCGATTTTGAAGATTGCAGGGCTAGGGTTTTTTGGGGCTTTTTTTATGTTCCTTTCGATTCTATTGGGATTTTGAGAAGAATGCAGGTTCGATTTTTTGATGTCATGTGCAATGCACATGATTTTCATTTTCCCTCCCAAATAATTACGTGTCTTTTTTATTTTATTTTTAATTCTAAAATACTGTACAGGTCAGCACGTCCGGCGACTTAAAACGCCACATCAGCATTTTCCTACGAATATTGATAAGTCCGGCAAAAAAAGGACTAAATGTGCACAAAAGTGTAAATTATTGGACTAAAAATTAAAACTAGACAACATAGAGGACTAAATGTCAAAACAAACCAACTTAGCAGACTAAATATCTAATTTTCCCATATAATAATAATTAGAGTTTTTTCCAACGATTATATATATTCCAATGGATATACCGTTGGACTAAACTCCAAAGGTATAACTATATTGGAATTAGTGTTGGAAAAAAATGTTGGAGTTTTTTCCAACGGTTGTATATTCCAATAGATTTGGAAGTACTGTTGGAATATTTTTCCATTGAAATTTTGCCATTCCAATGGCCATTTTACCAACAATGCATTTTCTGTTGGAATTTCCATTGGAATCGATAATTCTAACGGTAATTGGCCAAATTCCAACATATTTTTTTCCCTTACAATTTCCTTGTTTTCTTGTAGTGCAGATATTCAGTTCTTCTGAAAATTTTAGAGGATCAAAATATACTTCATAAATTAACTTGCAATAGAGTTATTTTTCATTTTTTTTCCTTTGTTCATCAATTAATTTGGATTCGTTAAAAATTCAACTGATGGTAATATTATGAGCCAGAATTTTAAAGGAAAAAAAATGAGAAAATGACAAATGAATCCTCCTGGCGGCCTGGCCCTGGACCCTGGTGTTGTTCTAGGCTTGACAGACTGCTTAGTTGGGGCAAGGCCCTTGAAATTTTGGGCCAATTCGTTATATACCCCATGATTTTAAGCCCACATTACATTTGGGCTTAGCTATATTCATATTAAATTTTTAATTAAAATATTATCATGTACATGAATTCAATTTTCGTATAACCCTATTCATTTTATGGGTCGACAGCATGATGTTGTTAGATAAATGTTTTTATCAAGATTTTGATAATTATGTTTAAATGAGTTTTTATACCAAAACAATGTTAATAAATGTTTTCCAAATACTCCTAAATGATTTAAAATATTTTTGCTAATTTTTGGAGTATTTCTTAGAATTTATTTTTCGATAAAAATGGACAACACTTTTGATGGTTTTGTTTAAATTAGTTTTCACACCAAAACTATATTTGTAGATATTGTCAAAATACTCCCAAGTGATTTAAAATGTTTTTACTAATTTTTTGGAGTATTTCTTGAAGTTTATTTTTGATAAAAATTGGACAACATTTCAATTTGAAGGTCGGCCGGTCATCAAAGCGTCGGCCGTGCACGAAGCAAAAAGAGAATTGAAAGCGAGCGTTCGAACTCTAAAAGCGAGAGGGGGACCGGTCAGCAAGGGGGCCGACCGGTCGCACCCGTCGGCCGGTCGACCCCCTGACGACACTGCACTGGATCGCACTAATTTTTTCAAACGGCCGAAATCTTCAATAGGGCAACCGGTCGCCCTATGCTATTTTGTGACATCAAAGTTATGATGTTTGAAATTTTTGACAGCAAGATTTACTTTTGATTTTTGTACAATATTTCTACATCTTGTGATCTTCTTTTTGTAGACAAAAGTGAAGATAGAGGAGCCTATGTTGGGAGCCTATGTTGGTGAAGACTTCTCTATAAATAGAGGATGAATTGAAGACACAAGATATAACACATACAAGCAAAATACACAACAAGAAATCTGCAAATTGTTCAAGCTTTCTTTTTTACATTCTTGTTGTAATAGCCTAAGTACTTTCACTTGCACATCTTTGAGGTCTAGGCTTTTTGATTCTTGATTACACTTGTACTCAATCTTTGTATTGGTTTCATAGAGTTGTAATCTTGAATTTTGTCCATCATTCAACACAAGACATCCTTGTGAGTATTCTTGTGGTAAGAATACACTTGGGTGATTTAGGTGATAGGTGTTTGAAGAGTGTGGTACTCTTCAAAGGTGGTGAAGGAAGATTGTGGTAATCTCTTTGAAGGTGTTATAAGAGGATTGTGGTGATCCTCAAGGTGTTATATTAATTGTGGTAATTAATAAAATCTTTTTTTCTTTTTGAAATCCATCCCGGAGATACTGGGGTGGTAGAGGATTAGGCCCTAGATGGGTTGAACCTCTATAAATCAACGAGTGTTGTTTAATTTCCGCATTTACATTCTTGTCATTTACTTGTTGATTCGAAAAAGAGGGCGATTTGCGAAAAATCGACATAATCTATTCACCCCCCTCTAGATTATCGTAGCCACTTTGGACTAACAAGTGGTATCAAAGCCAAACTCTTTGGCTAGCTCGTTCTGAGTAAAGAGGAAAGATCCATGGCTACGAATGAAGCTTATCTCACCACCGGCGCCTCCACCAACAAGCCACCACTATTCGACGCCAACAACTACGCATTTTGGAAAGACCGCATGGAGTGCTTTCTACAAGGGTGCGGGTTTGATATTTGGAATGTGGTCATTGAAGGAGTTGCTCAACCAACAACAAAATTGGAGGATGGTACCACGACTCCCAAGCCGTTCTAGGAATACGATGAAAATGACAAGAAGGCTTTCTCTTTAAACGGTAAGGCCTTAAACATTTACATTGCTCTCTTACCGCCACCGAATATAATCACATAAGAGGCATACGGTCGGCACATGAAGTTTGGGAAAAATTAGAAACCATCTATGAGGGCACAAAGAAAGTGAAGCAAGCAAGAAAAACAATGCTTGTGAAAGACTTTGAAAATTTCAATATGCATGATGGTGAAAGCATATAAAAAATGGTGGAAAGGCTTGACAACATTGTCAATCCTCTTGTGGCTCTTGGAAAGGTCATCTCGAAGAAGAAGATAAGGTGACCAAAGTCTTAAATGCCCTTCCCGGCTCATGGTCCGAAAGGTGACGACAATCACGGAAGCTCAAAATCTTGAGACACTCAAGTTTGATGAGCTCATTGGGAACCTCCTTATTTATGAAGTATATCTCAAGGAGAGGAAAAATTCTCAACCATCCACCTCTAAACCAGATGCAAAATATTATTAAAGGTTTAACATCTTCTTCTAATAATGTTTATTATGCTAGTGATGAGGATGATGAAGAAAGCGCTGACTCTTGTTAGAAAATTTGCAAAATTTGTAAAAAAAAATAAAGCAAGAAAGCCAAGAGACAATTCTTGTTTCAAATGCGGAAAATTCGGGCACTACATAGCCGATTGCCCAAAATTAGCGGAAGAGGAACAAAAGAAGAAAAAGCCTTTTTCGAAAAAGAAGGCGTTAAATGCGGACGTCAAACTTGGGATGAATTACTTGAAACAACCGACGAGGAAGGAAAATCCGAACATGGTCTTATGGCCATAGACGATGAAAATACCGAGGTACGCTCTAATGCTTCATCTTCTTCCCTAGTTGATGAATTACAATGTGATTTTGATGAATTACAAAATGAGTTTCAAAATTTGATTGTTAAATACAAGAATTTGAAAAAGGAGCATAAAGAGCTTAAACTAGAAAAAGATAAAATATTTAATTCCTATGATTCTCTTGATAAGGCTCATGCTATTACTCTTACTATGGTCCGTACTCTTGAAACCGAAAAACAAACGCTCACAAATAATATTGAAAATTTGAAAAAGGATGTGCATTGATTCAATTTAAGTACGGATAAAGTCACAAAATTTTAGATGCACAAAGAGGTGAGCATTCTAAGTTAGGACTTGGTTACAAACCTTTTCAAAATGTTTTTAAGAAAAAAGACCAAGCTCCAACCTTTGTACGTGCTAGTAATCCTCGTATTATTACTTGTTTTTATTGTGGTAAGAATGGACACTATGCTAGCAATTGTAAATTGAAAAATAATTTTAGCTATTATTGGAGACCTAAAGGTCTCAAGGCTAACCCCCATGGACTCCAAAATTTTAGGGTACCTAAAAATAATTCTTTTGTAGGTTATAGGGGCTATAACAACAATGGGAGATTCAAAATGGCTCGTGGACAGCGGATGTTCATGCCATATGACCGGAAAAAGAGAACTTTTTACCAACATCAAGCTCCAAGAAGAGGGTATGGTCATGTTCGGCAATGGCAAAGGAAGAATTCTTAGAAATGGAGAAATTGGTAACTCTTCTTTCTCTCTTAGTAATGTTCTTTTAGTAGAAGGGCTTAAGTTCAATTTGATAAGTGTTAGCCAACTTTGTGATTCAAATTATAATGTTGTTTTTAATAAAGAAAAATGCCTTATTTCCAAAAATGATAAAATTATTTGTGAAGCAATTAGAAAAGACAATCTTTACAAAATTTGTACAAGTGATTTGGTTAGTCAAAATGTTTCTTGTCTTGTCGCCAATAATGATTTAACTAGTTTATGGAATAGGCGACTTGGGCATGTTGGGTACAAAAATTTGCAAACTATTTACAAAAACCAACATGTAAAAGGACTACCCAAATTGAATTTTGAAAATCTTGGCTTATGTGACACTTGTCAAAAGAACAAATTAGTTAAGAGTAGTTTTAAGCCCAAAAATGAAATTTCCACTACCAAACCCCTACAAATGCTTCATTTTGATTTGTATGGGGATATTGGTACGTCAAGTCTAAGTGGAAAATATTACACTTTTGTTATAGTCGATGATTATTCTAGATATACTTAGGCTCTATTTCTTACAAATAAAAGTGATGCCGTTAATGAGTTTGTTAAGTTGTGTAGACTTATTGAAAATGAAAAGGAAGATACTATTAAATCTATTCGAAGTGATCGATGTGGAGAATTTGACGGCGAATTTAGAGTCTTTTGTGAAACCAAGGGATATAGTCATAATTTTTCGGCTCCAAGGACACCTCAACAAAATGGAGTAGCCGAAAGGAAGAATCGGACACTTTAAGAAATGAGTCGGTCCATGCTCAATGAATTTTCACTTCCAAAATATTTTTGGGCCGAAGCCATAAGTACCGCTTGCTATGTCATTAATCGAGTTTATATTCGTCCTAAAAATGAATAAAACTCCATATGAGCTTTGGAAAGGAAGAACTCCAAATAATAGTTATTTCAAAATATTTGGATGTAAATATTTTATTTTGAATACTAAGGATCAATTAGACAAACTTGATCCTAAGGCCGATGAAAGAATATTTATGGGGTATTCAACCAAGAGCAAAGCATATCGGGTTTACAATAAGACTAGTGGGGTTGTTGAAGAATCCATCCATGTCAAATTCAATGAAGCTTCGGGTGTTGAAAGGATACCCAATGATGAAAGTGATGAAGAAGATATTGTTGAACCCATTGTTCAAGATGATACTCAAAATGATCAACCTTCAATCTCAAATGTTCCTCAAGAAGATAAAGGTGATACTTCGAATCTTCCCGTAGCATTGAAATTTAAGGGAGATCACCCAAAAGATGATATTATTGGTGATCCCCTTGATAAAGTAATGACTCGAGGAAAATTTTCCGAGAAAGCTCTTATTTCTCAAAAAGAGCCTAAAAATGCTAAGGAAGTTATTGAAGATGAGGATTGGTTTTTAGAAATGCAAAAGGAGATGAATCAATTTGAAAGGAATGATGTATGGGAATTAGTACCTTGTCCTCCATCTCAAACCATTATTGGTACAAAATGGGTATTTCGGAACAAGCTCGATGACCAAGGCAATATTGTTCGAAACAAAGCAATGTTAGTAGCTCAAGGTTATTGTCAAGAAGAAGGTATTGATTATGATGAAACATTTCATTCGTGAAAGACGTTTAGAAGCTATTCGTATTTTACTTGCCTATTCTTGTTTTAAAAATTTCAAGCTTTACCAAATGGATGTAAAACCGCATTTTTAAATGGTATTATTCAAGAAGAAGTCTATGTAAAACAACCTCCGGGGTTTGAAAATTTTTCTAGGCCTAATGATGTTTATAGACTTAAAAAGGCCTTGTATGGTTTGAAACAAGCACCCCGTGCATGGTATGATAGACTTAGCTCTTTTCTTTTGCAAAATGATTTTACAAGAGGTAAAGTTGATACTACTCTCTTTGTTTTTGAAAAAGGGCAAGATTGCTTATTAGTGCAAATTTATGTTGATGATATTATTTTTGGTGTTACTAATGAATCCTTGTGCAAGAAATTTTCTAAGTTAATGCAAGGTGAATTTGAAATGAGCATGATGGGGGAGCTCAACTTCTTCCTTGGACTTCAAATTAAGCAATGCCAAGAAGGAATTTATATTTCTCAATCAAAATATACAAAGGAGCTTTTGAAGAAATTTGGCATTGAAGAAGGAAGAATCGTCTCTACCCCAATGGCAACAAACGTCAAGATTGACAAAGATGAAAAAGGCAAGTCGGTTGATGAATCCAAGTATCGAGGTATGATTGGTAGTTTACTTTATTTAACGGCAAGTAGACCGGATATTCTTTATGCCATATGCCTATGTGCTCGTTTTTAAAGCAATCCCAAAGAATCTCATATGAGTGCCGTTAAAAGGATTTTTCGATATTTGAAAGGCACTATTCAATATGGTTTATTCTATCCAAAGAATGAAAAATTTTCTCTTAAAGGTTATAGTGACTCGGATTATGCGGGAAATTTTGATGATCGAAAAAGTACTTCCGGATCATGTCAATTTCTACGTGATTGCCTAGTTTCTTGGTTTTCAAAGAAACAAAATTGTGTTTCACTTTCAACGGCCGAAGCCGAATACATTTCCGCGGCATTTTGTTGTACACAACTTCTTTGAATGAAACAAACTTTAGCGGATTACAAATGTTCTTTTGAAAGTGTTCCTATCTTTTGTGATAATATATCCGCTATAAATATTGCTCAAAATCCGGTTCATCATAACCGTACTAAACATATTGAGATTCGACATCATTTTCTAAGGGATTGTGTTTCAAAACGAAAAATTGAGATATCTTTTGTACCATCTCAAGATCAATTAGTGGACATTTTTACAAAACCGCTATCTTCCGAGACTTTTGCGTCAATACGAGCTCGGTTAGGCATAATGCATATTGAATGAGGTCTATGATTGCATTTTGCACGTTTTTAAAACTTAGGGGCGAAAAATCGGATTTTGGTTAAAAACTCGGATTTTGGAAAAACAGAAAGAACACTGGGCTGGTTGGGGGAAGGCCGACCGGTCGCCCATGACGTCGATCGGTCGCCCACCCCCCCAACCGGTCGTCCCTCACCATTTTATGGTTTAAATCGCTTCTGTTTTAAGTTTCAGCCATTTTGGCTCATTTTGTCCACTTTTCGTCCCCTACGCACTTTTCACACAAATTTCACTTCAAATTTATTTTCTTGCATACATTGCATATTTTGGACTTCATGAGGCTCGATTATCATCATCATTGTTCATCTTTACCGATTAGATGGTAAGAATTTCTCTTTTTAATCTCAATTGGGTTGAACTCTTGAGAATGTGCTTGTATCTTGATATCTTGTTGAAATTCTTGTATTAATATGATGTTTATGATGATTGATGATGTATGAATATTGTTGTATTGCAATTGGTGATGAAAATTTTTGGCTTAAACGAATCACAAAGGCGTTATATTTCTCTTGTTTTATTCGACGCACGCCAAGTGTTCGACAAAATGTTTCAATGAAAAATTCATCACCTACATGATTCTCTTGATTTGAAAAGTCTTATAAGTTTATAGAGATCGTGTTTTATCAATCAAATGAGCTTTTACAAATCAAATGAGCAATTTTTCCCTTTTATTCGGAATTTAAGCTTAAATGCTCGATATATCTATAAAATTGTGCACTTTGATACAATTGTATGATGTTTTTATCGTGCTAACATTATTTTTGATGATTCCAAAGGGGGAGAAACAAGAAAAATGCTCATAAGCTCAAAGAAGCGTTAATAAGCTCGCAAGAAAAGCTATTAGCTAAAGCTCTTAAAAGCCAAAAGCTATGGATTATACTTGGTCCATGTGATGTATTATGGACTTTTATACTTGACTAATGATGCTTTTGTGACAGGGGGAGCTTATAAGCTCATGCTCAAAGAAGCGTTAATAAGCTCACAAGAAAAGTTATTAGCTAAAGCTCTTAAAAGCCAAAAGCTATGGATTATACTTGGTCCATGTGATGTATTATGGACTTTTATACTTGACTAATGATGCTTTTGTGACAGGGGGAGCTTATAAGCTCATGATATTCAAGCTTAAGTTGTAAAAGCTAAGCTTTAAGTTTTTAGTTGTTGCTTGTATACTTGTTCTTGATATGCATATTGATAGGGGGAGCTTGTGCAAAAATGATTTTGAAAAATCTTTGCTCATATCCTTGTGTGTTTGTACTTATGATGAATCTTGCTTAAAATGGATTGATGTTTTAGACCGGAAAATTTGTTTTGTTTTAAAATCAACTTCCTAAAATTGTTTTGGTTTGTAATCACCAAAAAGGGGGAGTTTGTTAGATAAATGTTTTTATCAAGATTTTGATGATTATGTTTAAATGAGTTTTTATACCAAAACAATGTTAATAAATGTTGTCCAAATACTCCTAAATGATTTAAATTATTTTTACTAATTTTTGGAGTATTTCTAGAATTTATTTTTCGATAAAAATGGACAACACTTTTGATGGTTTTGTTTAAATTGGTTTTTACACCAAAACTATGTTTGTAAATGTTGTCAAAATACTCCCAAGTGATTTAAAATGTTTTTACTAATTTTTTGGAGTATTTCTTGAAGTTTATTTTTGATAAAAATCGGACAACATTTCAATTTGAAGGTCGACCGGTACCTGAAGCAAAAAGAATTGAAATAGAACGTTCTGAACTCTAAAAACGAAGAGGGGGACCAGTCAAGCAGGGGGCCGACCGGTCGCACCCTAGGGCGACCAATCGCACCCCCCGTCGACCGGTCGACCCCCCTGACGACCTGTACCTGGATCGCACTAATTTTTTCCAAACGGCCGAAATCTTCAACAGGGCAACTGGTCGCCCTATGCTATTTTGTGACAATAAAGTTATGCTGTTTGAAATTTTTGACAGCAAGATTTACTTTTGATTTTTGTACAATATTTCTACATCTTGTGATCTTCTTTTTGTAGACAAAAGTGAAGATAGAGGAGCCTATGTTGGTGAAGACTTCCCTATAAATAGAGGATGAATTGAAGACACAAGATATAACACATATAAGCAAAATACACAACAAGAAATCTGCAAATTATTCAAGCTTTCTTTTTTACATTCTTGTTGTAATAGCCTAAGTACTTTCACTTGCACATCTTTGAGGTCTAGGCTTTTTGGTTCTTGATTACACTTGTACTCAATCTTTGTATTGGTTTCATAGGGTTGTAATCTTGAATTTTGTCCATCATTCAACACAAGACATCCTTGTGAGTATTCTTGTGGTAAGAATACACTTGGGTGATTTAGGTGATAGGTGTTTGAAGAGTGTGGTACTCTTCAAAGGTGGTGAATGAAGATTGTGGTAATCTCCTTGAAGGTGTTGTAAGAGGATTGTGGTGATCCTCAAGGTGTTGTATTAATTGTGGTAATTAATAAAATCTTTTTTTCTTTTTGAAATCCATCCCGGAGATACTGGGGTGGTAGAGGATTAGGCCCTAGGTGGGTTGAACCTCTATAAATCAACGAGTGTTGTTTAATTTCCGCATTTACATTCTTGTCATTTACTTGTTGATTCGAAAAAGAGGGCGATTTGCGAAAAATCGGCATAATCTATTCATCCCCCCTCTAGATTATCGTAGCCACTTGGACTAACAGATGCCTCGCAAAAGGTTGTGTTGAATGGAGAGTGGCTGAACATATTTTATGTAATTATTTGTTGTAATTAAAACAATTTAACGGGTTTTTAATGGATTTTTAATTAGGGATAGAATAAACCTCGATAATTTAATACTTGGTTAATTAGTAATCTCGCTTAAATAATATTGTTGTTCGGTCAACTTAGGAACAACGTCCTAAATTAATAATTCGTTAAATTTATAAGATAATACATATATGAAAATTTATATAGGACCCATATAAATTAATAATTTCTTAATATATAATATATTATGATTAAATCTATGAAGATTAATTACATAATGAATAACTCGTTTGTTTTTTGTTTTTTGTTGAAATTTATGTCACATTGAATCTCATCTCTAACTTTTGTCATGGTAGTAAAAACTTTTAGCGTGGTTTTCTCGTAACTCAACATAAAATTATTCAATATCATTGGTGTTGAACTTTCATTTGAGAATCATGTTTTATAGTAGAATTATTATTTTCAACTTTATAATTCGCATGTCGCTATTGATTATCTGTTCATCGGTCAACAATTCAGCAGTTTATGCAATTGTATAATACCCCCATTACAAGATTGAATCTTTTGAAATTTAAAAAAATAATTCAATATTTTGCTATTGTTAAGTGGTTTTTATGCATGCATTTTGGGGTGTCATTTGACAATTAATTGGTGCATTTGCATGTATATTTAGCGTATCTAGTATAGTTTTCTTTGTTGGACGTGATACTGTGAGTATTCTGTAATTTTGTCGGAAAATGAGCCAAAATTGAAGATAGAATAAGCGTGATATCGACAAACGGTGTAAAAGGTACGACACGTGCAAGACGGATCGAGAGAACAAGCAAGAATGGGAAGAAAAGGGAGGCACACAACTTGGCCATATGAAATCAGACGGTCGTGTGCCTCAATATTCAAAAATTGCAGAGCTTCACCACACGACTGTGTGCATCATTTTTTTGAACCGTGACGAGCTATCACATGACCAAGTTATGCGAAATCACACGGTAGTGTGCAAAAGAGGTTGCGCGACGGCCGTGTAGCTATGCAGGCGGCAATGGCAGAATTTCTAATTGGACGGATTTTTACTCTTTTTTTCGATAGGACTGAGTTACATGGCCCGAGAGTCAACTATAAAAGGATGAATAAATGACATAATTAAGGGAGATTGGATTGGAGTGAAGAAAACACGACGCAAAGAGAAAAAAGAGGATTTTTAGAGAGACCATGCAAGAGAATTAACAACGAAGAAACACGAGTGGTTCAAGAACGTGAAGATTGATTCATTCACACAAATGAATTCATTATCATAGTCTAGAACTTCTTTTCCATGTGGAATATTTCGTTTAATAATTTCTCTATGAATATGCAAACAATTATGTCGAGCTAATTTTATCTTGATTCTAGGGCTTGATGTAGACTGTGAATTTGATTTATATTTGATTTGGTTTATTTGTTTCATATGACTTGGTTTTACCTATCTATTTGTGAATTCGTGTGATTAATTTGTGTAGATTATTTGGCCAATAACTTGCATGTTTCATAGTTAGTTCATAATTAATTCGATAGATGAGTTCTAAAAATAGATGACGAAATCGAAACATAAACAATTGTAGAGTCGAGAGACTTATGATATTTATGGGATTTGATACTATATTCAATATGCTTTTGGGAGTTGATATTAATTGTTGAATAGAGATGCTAGCAATTTAATATTGATCTGTGGTTTGTTGGCCTCGAGAGAAGGAATAAACTAGGATAGGAATTGAGTCCATAAATAAATTGTAATTGGTTTTTGCAAAACACGAATCGGATATAACTCGATGGAGTATGTCGAAATCATAGTCATAGAATCACATTTATTTGTTGATTAAATCTTTCGCGTGTCTTTGTTAGTGTATTTGTTTTGATATTTTGCTTAGTTTTAATATTGAGATAATTTAATCATTATATTATTCGGAGGTTTAAATAAAATTGGAATTATTATAATTGTCACCATTTATAAAAATCAATCCATGCGAAATATGGTCTTACATGCCACTATCTATTAACTACGTTGTACACTTGCGGTATAACTTAATAAATTTTAGCGATCGCTATCCATGACTAATTACATAGTCGTAGATACAAAGTACTTGTAACAAATTAACCGATGAAAACAAAAAAGCACTTGTAACAAGACATAAAATTTAGAGAATACCATAAGAATTCATCTTTTGAACCAAGCAATGCAAATTATCTTCACCTTTGTAGTGTGATTTTCCTTTTTTTTTTTTTTTCTTTTTGGTCTTCACCTTTGTATATAGGTTATTAATTCATCCAGAATTAATGTTCCATCTTTCCAAAAGTGTGACAAGCTATCCACGTCGTCGTCTCTAGATATCTGAAATTAATCCACTAAGACGAGCGATTACAGAAAATGGCATGGAACAAAAGTAGAATACCAAAAGACATCCACAAAATTGCACAGAATCTGAAAACTCTTGCAACATGCGGTTTTCTGTCAAGAACCATGGCGCTAAAAGCACATGAAAAGGCAAACATTATTGACACCACAAATGAATGATAATTAAATGGAAGCCCGCCGCAGATGGTCGCCGGAGCCGCCTCGCCTCCGCCTGTCGGCCGGAGAAAGGGCAGAAAAACTGCCGTACTGGATGTTAGCACAACAATTGCTGGTGAAATTCTATCTTTGCATATTGCTGTTGGATTATAGAAAATTGGAGAGTTTGGATAACTGTTGAGAACAAGCCCAATTGGACTGCCTTTTGCCATCACTATTTGGACTTTAAAAAAAATATTAGGAGATTGTGAAAATAATTGGGTGGATGGATGAGAAAACAGAGTATTTTGAATGTTTAAGTCTGGATTAATTAATGGGGAATTCTTTTCTTCCTGGAAATTATGTAGTTCATGACTTTACGTGCTAAAATTCATTGTTTACAAGAATAAACGCTTAAAAATGTCAAAGTCACGAAATTAAACTAGAAAAATGGGCTGAAAATGACTCCGAAACTAATCTTAGTTAATTATCAGTCATTGAATGACTATTTCGTCGTGTTGACATTAACAAATAGGCCAGTACAACTGAATTGGTTGTAACAAAGATGTACTTTTACCAATCATATTCGCCTTGTGGTCAACTATATAAGTGTTAATAGGCCAAATTGGCCATTTATGTTTTTTTTCCAAATGAAAAATGGTCATGTTTTTTCAACATTTTGATTATAAACATACAATCATACTCTTCTTGTATTGAGGTGCTTTGCCATTTTTAAAAAATCAATGTGGTACATTTCTCGGTCCCGGGAAATGAGTCTCGATCCCGACAAATGTATGTACCAATCCAGAAAAAAAATTAAAAAAAAAAAGGGCAAAGTGGAAAATTGACTTTTAAATTGTAAGACATGATTCTATCCTCTTTTTTTCCAAGAAATATTTTTTTCCCCTGATGGAGACAGGCGTACTAACAAGTAAGAACCAGCAAATTAGGAGGAAATTTCTGAATATGTCCCAAGTAAAGCCTTTTTTGGCTTGTTCAAATTAAATTAATAAAGAGTAATAGTATAACAAAACACAGATTGGAAAACCGATAGATAAAACTTCAACCCTCTCCCCACTCTGCTATCTTGTGTACAATATTATTACTTGTCTCATGGAAATCCAGAGGATGATGATGACTACCAATTGGCCTTTTGGTACAAATATTCATGATCCTTTTGCTGTTGTTGATCAGATATCATCACAATATCACAGCCCACAAGATGACAATAACCACCCTCATTATTATCTTGGACTTTCAAACACCCTGCAAATGGATTATGCATCAATATTGGTGGCTAAAATGAACGAGACCACCAAAGGTACTAATTATTCTCACTTCACTTTTAAACCCGTTCATATACAACTTGTTAAAGCCAGCATGGGAAATAATATTCAGGGTTCAAATATTGCTGCACCTCATCAAGTATGCATAGACATCTGGAATGAAATAAACCGTGATTTTGCTGATCAAATAACTGACCAGGCCTGGAAAAGAGGCATAAATCAAAAAACAGGGCCCGACAACAATTCAATAATGATGATGAGTGAGACAACTGTAGCACTCGCTGGACAGGCTATTGGTGCTGTTATGGCTAATGCACTAACCAGCTCCCCTTCTTCTTCTCCATCATGGGCAGCGTACTTGGTGGAGTTTGCAATTTTCTTAGGCCTGGTTTTCACCCTGGCAGGCGCCAATTTTTGCGGAAAGAGACAGGATTTATCGATTCTCATGACCAAAATTGGCGCCATTGGAACAGCATCCGCGATTATTATCTCACTGGGATCACATCTCCCACCAGTGACGGCCTGGACTGTCCGTCCGGTGGCGTTTTTGATCGTGGCGGTGGCAGTGGCTTTGGCCTGATTGTCCAACTATTTTATAGTTTGGGTTTAAGATGGATTTTGTATCTTATTTGATGTAAAACTGCGATTTGGATACATCATGAACTACTAAACATGCATATTGGAAAAAATGTTCACTTTTTTTTATTTCACCCTTTTTTTAAATTTATAAATTCGTGTTGATAAAAAAATTCTAATCAAGTACCATACATATTTAAAATGCATGGTACTCCAGGCAAATTGGAAAATATCTCACCTTCCAAATAAAAGAAGAGGGAGATGAACAAGAAAACGGAGCTAATTCGCAAGCAACTAAATTCGCCGATCTTCTAACTTGAATAAGCTTTAAATAAGGCAATCAATAATCCAATAATTCACGATTCCAATTTTGTTGAGCCAACATAATTTAGATTTTCTTTTGGGCTAGCTAGTGACTGCTTGCACCGCCGAAAAAGACTACATGAGAAATACAGAGATGTCGGTCTTCGCACATATTTGGAACTTTTTATGTCTCATTTAGATGTTGCATTTCTGACAAAATATTTTCTTCGTTTTGTTTAGACTACGATTTGAGAGAACAAAGAAAAAGAAATTATTTCCACTATATGGAGCCACCTTCAAAAAAGAAATGTAAGAATAATTTGGAACCCCTCAGGGCATAGCTCAACAGCGCAAAGGACATACGTGATGTGATGTACACTTCACTGACACTCACGGCGTAGGAGTTTAAATCCGTCTGATAACAAGTTGGATGAGGATTTCTTGTATGGTGACTCAGTCTGAATCAACACAGGACTGTTGCTCATTGAGTCCCACAAAATTCACCGTATTAAATTTGGCCAAAATTTAATATTATAGTGTCGGGCCCGTATTAAATTTGAGCTTAACACTATAATATTTAATTATATTATTTTCGAATACAGTGATTTTATGTACATCGATAACCCTATACATTTTATTCCAACAATATGCAAAAACATTTAAGGAAATGCGTCGCAAAAAATTGGGTTACGTGAAGGGTGGCAAAATCCATTTTGGTAATTATTTGTTGAAGGCTAGACAGTTCAATGGAACTTTTAATTAAGGATAAAATTATTAATTTACGGTTGAATCAATGGAACAATCTTTGGTTGGTTGTACTAAAATCATTTTTGATATTAACTCATTATGTAAATGATGAAAAGACATTCCTTCAGCTCCCTTCAGCTCTTTCTTTTTCATTTTTTCTCAAGGATACATATAACAATCCAACTAAAGTTGCACTTGTCAAACAAAACAACTCATGCAAATGTGGAAAATTAAACACATGCCATCAATGGAAATCGAACGTAAGACCTATTAGTCTCAATATCTTCATCTATTTTCACAATTTTAGATAAATAAGTTTTGTGGCCATTTACCAATTCATTTTTTCAATGGGCATAAATAAGCTATAGGACGCATCAAGAATAAGTGTGACAATACATAAAAATTAGGGAATACCATAAAAAATATTCTTTTGAACCCATCAATGAAAACTTTTTTCACCTGGAAAATGGAGTGTAGAAAATTGCATGGACCAACAGTACAAAGCCAAAAGACATCCAAATAATTGCAGAGAATCTGAAAACTCTGGCCGCTTGCCGTTTTCTGTCAAGAAACATGGCGCTCAAAGCACATGAAAAGGCAAACATGATTGACACCACAAATGAATGATAATTAGATGGAAGCCCGCTTGAGATGGTTGCCGGAGCCGCCCCTTGATTGGTGTCTCCATCTCTCGGCTGTCGGCACCGGAGCAAAGGTAGAAAAGCTGCTGCAGCGGATGTTAGCACAACAATTGCTGGTGAAAACCTGTCTTTCCATACTGCTGTTGGTTTATACAAAACTGGAGAGTTTGGATAACTGTTGAGAACAAGCCCAAATGGAATGCCTTTTGCCATCATAATCTGAAATCCAAAAAATCGGGAGTGTGAAATAATTTGACTGGATGAAATATGCAGTATTTTGAAAGTTATGGAATGGAGAATTGTTCTTCCTGGAAATGTAGTTCACGAGTTTACATGCCGAAAGCTCATTGATACAAGAATAATTTTTAAATTAAAAGGGTCAAAATCACGAAAAGAATAAAGATACAATATACTAGAGAAATATGGGCCGAAAATGACTGATTAACTAATCTTAGTATCCACAGGGCATTAAGTGACTTATTTCTTCATATTGACATGGACAAACATAACAATACAGCCGAATCGATTGTAACAAAGTTGTTTCACTGATTACAAGATATATGCACCTTGTGATCAACTATGTTTTTGTCGAACTCATGAGACTGTTTCTCCAATTACAAGAAATATGTGTCGTGTGGTCCACTACATCTTTGTCGAATTTATGTGTTGGGAAACTTTTGTCCGGCCATTGAAAGTGATCCCTTTCGAATGATGATAAAATAGATCTCTGCTTGACTCCATGAAAGATATGCAATCTATATGGTGCTCTAAGTAATGACATCATACATACATGATTTTGCAGACAGTTTTTCCAAGTAATAAGGTCCTATTAAATGATTCAAAATAATACGGATAACGTAACGGAGTACCCCTAGCTTGAATTTATCACTGAAGGGGTAACATGCCAATTACTATTTGCCTAATTAGAGGAAAAGCAAATTGGACAATTGTGAAGCCTGACTTTAGAAAATGCAAAAAATAAAAAAAAAAAAAATTTCAGTGAATTAGAAGCCATTTCATGAGTAAAAAGCTTCATTTTCTGATGGATATTTGTTGCCTTCAATAAAGACAAGAACTCTCCCATGCATACAAGGGCAAACATTTCTTTTAAAAGATTCGGTGCTCTATTTTTTCTGAAAATAATTATTTTCGCCCCTTGATGGAGACATGCATACTTATAATGATAATATGATCTACCTACTAACGAGGAAATTTCTCAATATACCCCAAGCAAAGCATTTTGGCTTCTTCAATGTGGGTAAATTTCTCATAACGAAGAGTAATAGTATAACAAACACAGATTGAAAAACCTGATACAACTTCCATACTCCCACCCCACTGTGTTATCTTGTGTACATTATCTTCTATCATGGAACCCCCGAGGCTGACAACAAACTGGCCTGTCGGCACAGAAACTCTTAATCCTCATGCTGTTGGTAATCAAATATCACGAAATCCCAGCCCATATTATCGCGGACTTCTAGACACATCCCTTAACATAAACAAATATCATAGCAGGTTCAAACTCAACAATCAGGACCAGGAGGACGATGATTATGCACTCAAGACATTGATAAAAATCCCTGCCCACAAATCTCCCTCATTTTGCAACGGATCAGTGTCTAAGCAATGCAAGGAGATAATACGGAAGAAAAAGGACATGCCAGGGCAGTTTCTAGGCGTCAGGCAACGGCCATCAGGCCGATATGTGGCTGAGATTAAAGATTCCAGCCAGAGTGTGAGACTCTGGCTAGGGACTTTTGACACTGCAAAAGAAGCAGCTTTGGCCTATGATGAAGCTGCCCTTTCCCTTAGAGGTACTCAAGCAAGGACTAATTTTCACTCTCTCCAACTTGTTTCTCAGCCATCATCACAAACTAAACAGAATCCTTGGGCCAATAATATTCAATTATCTTACTATCATCAACAAAATCCAGTTGACACAATTCCTGGAAATCTAGTCCATTCAGACAATCCTATCCGCTTCAAGTTCAATGATCTCAAGTTTCAGTATAACTACGATTCGCTGAAATATCAGCAGCCATTTGAGGAAAACAGAGTGCCATTACCGAATAAAATGAACTGTGGTGAATCCAGCACAAGAAATCAAAGCTCAAATATTGCACCTGATGTATGCATAGACATCTGGAAACAAAACTATGATTTTGCGGATCATCTGAACGAACACATAAATCAAGTACTCGAGGAATCACAAAATTACTCAATGATGAGGATGAGTGAGACGACTCTGGCTCTCGCCGGACAGGCTGTTGGCGCGGTCATGGCTAATGCATTAACCAGCTCCACTTCTTCTTCTTCTTCGAGGGCTGTGTACTTGGTGGAGTTTGCTATTGTCTTAGGCCTGAGTTTCACCCTGGCAGGCGTCAACCTGCGTGGAAAAAAACGAGCTTTGTCGATTCTCATGACAAAAATTGGCGCCATCGCAACAGCATCGGCGATTATAATTTCCTGGGTTCACATCTCCCACCGGCGACGGGCTGGACCGTCGGGCCGATGGCGTTTTTCATCGTGGCGATGGCGGTGGCATTGGCCTGATTGTCACCTTCTTTTTCACTGAAATTGAAGCCAGGCATCCGACTATTTAGGGTTAGGGTTTAAGGAGTGTATTGTGGATTTTACTTCTCTCTTTTTCCTTTTCTGTTTAATAAAGAATGCAATCGAATCCACACTGAAGATGATATTAATTTATGTTAATTGATGTCAAACGATGATGGATACACCACCAAATATTACTAAATATCAAAGTTGAAAAAATCGCTAGTCGTTAGTCGGGTGGTGGCCTAGCGTTTAGGACGTCTAGAAATTGTATTGTTTTTTTTTTCTTAATTTTTACCATTTTTGGTCGATTTTTGCCGACTAGAAGGGCGCCTAGGCCTGGTTTGTTGGCCGCCCGATTTTTGGCCGTCTAGCCCGCCTAAGCGGGCGTCTAGGCCAATTTTTGGCCGGAAAGTTTTTTTGATCGGCCCAGGCGCGCGCCTAGACCGATTTTTACAATACTGCTAAATATGCATAATAGAAAAGTTCAAATTTTCAAATGCACTTGGTTCAAATATTTAACATTTCATAACTTGATTTGGAGCTATAAATGATTTAGTTAGAAAATAATTTCTTCCATATGTTTAAAGTACAGTTTTAGTGAAACAAATAAACATATACTTGTAAAAGTAGTAAAAAATATTAGTTTAATTCATATATTTAATTGATTTTCTCTCTCTGATACAGCCAATTCTCTTTATCTGTATTGAGGATTAGGTGTATTTCATAAAATCGACCGCAAAGCGATTTTTATTATTGTTATTGTTCCTTTATTTCTCCTTTTTGTTTCACTAAATTCTATAATATGGCAAATTTTTAAGCTATGATTGCCGATTCATAGTAGGAAATTCTTCTGAAAAGAAGTTGAATTGATTTGTCTAAGAAAAAAAAAAGTTGAATTGATTGAATGAATCATGTGTGGTGGGAACTTGAGATTCATAACGATTTTATCCCCTCCCTCTCTTCGTCCTTTGCAAAAAAAAATCCTCCTTTTCCCCCATTCCTCCGTTAGAGAGGATGGAGAAACCAACGTTTTTTTCTCTTTTTCTCTTTTCTTGTTATTTGTCTTGTGTCTCTCTTTTTCGGAGTTTTTGTGTCTTTCTTTTTTTGGGAGTTTTTTTCTCCCTCCAACGAAGTTTTTTGCTTCCCTTCATGGATGTTTTTTTTTTTGTTGTTTTTTGTTCTTGTTGTTGTTCCTATTATATCTAGGCATTATTTGGCCGTATATATGGTTCTTAGACGCAGATAGTGAAGTTGACCACATAAGAAAGCTGCAATTAGAAGATGGATTTGAGTTTCTTGTGCACATATGAAGATATTTGTCACATACCTGAACTTCTAGCCGATTTTCGAAGTTTTAGTTTGGTGTATCTGATGGAACAATGCTCTGAAGTTGTTGGTCATGTGACCATGTCCTCTTCTGGTTGATTTGGTAGGATTTTCATATCAGTGTCGTGTAGTTGCAGGGCCGGATCTGTGAAACACAAGGCCCTAAGCAGGATTATAAAAATGGGCCCTTATAGCAGCCATTTTTTTGGGTCTTATAATATTACTATAAATCAAGAACCAAAAAATCAATTGTAATACTATTAATCCCCAAAAACATTATGAAAACAACAAAGACAAATTTTTAGTTGCACAAATTACTACATCACCCCCAAGTTAATCCAGTACTCGTAAATCATAAACAAGTAAACAAAATCATTGCTCGGATCATAAATCATCCTGATAACTAAATCACTTAAATGAAAGGGCATAATTAAGCAAAAGCTAAAAAAAACTAAGCAAAATGAAGTGTATTAACACAATTAAAAAAAATAAAAATATTAACTCAGAATCTATAAGAAGAATATTTCTAAAGATTGTCATTATTTATAAGTATTTTATGAAAGTATTTAGAAGGATTTAATGCTCATTATCAACTAAAATTGTCATTGTCATTTTGAGGAAATGTTCTGAGTTAGGGTCTATATGTACCTCACATTCAAGTAAACTGTTTCTCTTTTTTTCACAATGTTAGGATTTGAAGTTCCATCTTTTTTCTTTTTTGTGTTGTGTGTGTGAAGGGTACGGTTTATATACTTAACCATTTAAATAAATTGGGGCCCAAAAAACTTAAGGATAGGTTGTGTATTAAACTTAAGGGGGTGACTAATGTTTTCATAAAGTGAGGGGAGATTTTGAAATATTTTTTGTATATGAATGAGAAAAATATAAGACGCCATCAAACCTAAAGGATTTTTTTGTAATTTTCTAGAAATCTCTTGGTTTTTTTTTGTAATTAGTCCGAACCTTAGAGGCTTTTTTGTAATTATCCATTAAACAAAAAATATGGGCCCCTAAATTTTTGGGGCCCTAGGCACCGACTTGTTGGGCATGCCCTCAAGTCCGGGCTTGTGTGGTTGGTGGAAGGGCTTTTCTTTTCCCCAAACGATAGAATAATATTTCATAAATGAAAACTCAAAAAAGAAATACAAATTGAAGCCCACCCGCTTAAAGGCCCTCTAAGCAATAATTCTCACACTAGAAGGGAAAGTGAATCCAAAGATATAACCCAGAAATGAAACCCCAAAACAAAATAGGCCACAAAAAGGGGAAACACACATACCAACGAGAAAATACACAGAAATTGGGAAAAAAATACAAAGAGAACTTGTTACAAAAAAAAAGAAACTAAAACTCCATGAAATTGCTAGCAATTCCAAATTTTTCAACAAAGTCTTCTTCTTTTTTCATACACCCAGATCCAACTTCATCGCATATTTTTCTTCTATGGTAAGTCGTAAGAAACCTCCCCATGTTGCCGATCAATCGCCAAAATGGTCATATCTAAAATCAAATCGGTCAAATTTGTTGCCAAAATTACTGGATTTAAAGAAAATAACAAGAAAAAAAATTCCCACAAAAAGAGAAACTAAAACACTCTCATCAAAAGGAGTCTGAAGCCCCACACGAGGAAAAATCATTCTCATAAAGGGAAACTAAGAAAACAAGCCAGGAAAATAATGTAGATGGTTCTCACATCCTCTCTCACGGAGGAATGGGAGAAAAGATAGAAATTTTGGAAGAGGTGGAGAGTAGGCAGGAAAAAAAAATTGTGGATTTTGGCCTCTAATTCAAGATCAAGTTTCAACATATGTTTATTGTATTGTTTCAATTTGAATGGATAAAATTATTGATTGGGCTTGTTTCTGTTTGCTTATGGGGTTGGGTTTGTGTTGAGTTGATGTTGACGCTTTTGGATTCAGGCTCCAGATACTCTGTTAAATTACCAACTCTTTCAATCTGTTGATGTTTTTATCCCCATGCAGTTCATACTACATTCTAGACTCTCTCTTTTTTATGGTTCTCTTGGATTTTACTTGGAGGTTTTTATTATTGGCTCCAAGCAATATTTTAAACCGGATCGGGACATTATCAATGGACAAATAATTGGGTCATTTGGTCCGAGCCCCTAAACCGCTTTTAAACAAACAATTCAAACATACACCCACACACACACACATATATATATATACATTATATATGAGCAACTACTCTTTTATAAAATTTTATATAATTGTTAAATAAGATTGATAAGCTTATTTATATCTACTCAATGTTAATCTCTCTTTGATGATAATCTAAAGTATCGAATAGATTAATTATTTAAAAAATACTTAAATCCCTACTATAAAAAATAGTTATGAAATCTTTTAACATGGTAAATTCCTTTTATATTTCCATATTCCTTGTCCTAAGTTTACTAATTGCCTGACCCATCATTCGGAAACATCAAATCCTTGCTTTCAAGTTGTTTCTTTATATATAAGAAACAAATATTGATTACCTGGTTTTTTTATTGTCTTCTGACAAGTTCTATTTTGTCTTGTTTCCTTGACAAGTTTTAGATATTTTTGCGTCATTTCTATATCCCTAGTTACTAGTTAGAGAATCGTTGTGTCTCATCGTTGTTTTTTCTCGGTTACTTTCAGTGTTCATAATGTCAGACAAAAGTCTTTCTATAGACGGTCTATGTAGTCGTATGCAATTGGAAGAAGAGGAAGAAGGAGGTCTACTGATCGAAGGCCCAGAATTGGAGGAACAGACCCAAGATCTTAGATGGTGTCTTGTTGGACGATTTTTGTCAGAACGTCAAGTAAACTTTATGGCAATGAGAAACACGCTTGCTACAGTTTAGCGACCGGTTAAAGGCTTGCTTATAAAAGAGTTAGGTCCTAAACTTTTCTTGTTCCAATTCTTTCATGAATTGGATGTCACACGTGTTCAGACGAATGGACCTTGGACGTTTGACAATATGTTACTGATCACTAAACGATTACATGTGGGTGAACAACCATCTAAAGCTCAGTTATTTTACACGGAAATTTGGGTTCAAGTGTACGATTTGCCATTTGGGTTCATGATGGAAAAAATTCAAAGAGCATTGGAAATTTCATTGGAGTATATACGGATTCCGATCATCACAATTTTACAGGTGTACGGCAAATTATATGCGGATTCGTGTAGCATTTGATGTTCGCACTCTATCAAAAGAAGAATGAAGATCAAAAAACAAGGGGGAGAATTGGTCTGGATTAATTTTAAATATGAGAGACTCCCCACTTTTTGTTTTTATTGTGGTTTTCTTGGTCATTGAGATAAATTTTGTGAGAAGCTTTTCAATAATCTATCCACTTGAGGAAGATCGGGCTTATGGATCGTGGCTAAGGGCATCTTGGCGTAGACATCATAATCAATCAGGGTCTCAATGGTTGCGCTCATCAATTCTGGTGGAGGATTCCGGCAAACATCGTGAGGATGATGGCAGTTTTTTTCAGGAAGATCCACGTGCAGATTGTGGGCCTAATCTCCAGGAAAAAGATTTGCATGGGAAGGGTAAGCACGTAGATCATGGGTCAGTTTCTTCCTATGATTTAGGAAAGCAAGGGGTGTCAGTTACTTCAGGGAATGATTTGGCATTATCAGTGTCCTTATCCACTGAATTTAATAATGAAGAGGTGGGAAAATCTAAGGATTTTTTAAGGGGGATAATAAACGACGTCGTGTTGAGAATGTTAATATTCCGGCTATTTTGAAATCTACAAATATTGATAATGTTTTACTTATTCCTCATGGGCCAATGTCGTTGATCGCGAGAATCTTACCGCAAGCGTACGGTGTCAAGTTTTAGTATAGGTTTTGAAAGTAGGGTTATCGTCTCCACAGGGATTGTTATCGAATTTTATACTAAGTACTATAATTAAAATAACTTAACTCTATCTAGAATTCGAAATAGATGATGATTTATTAAACTAAAAATAAGCAAACAATTGGTTCAGACAAATTATCAAACACTTATGAAATGAATTCTAGAGGGTTGATTTCACCTAGTTATCCCTGTTAGATAAATGTTTTTATCATGATTTTGATGATTTTGTTCAAATGAGTTTTTATACCAAAACAATGTCCCTAAATGTTGTCCCAACACTTCCGATCGATCTAAAATGTTTTTACTATTTTTCGGAGTATTTCTTGAAGTTTATATTCGATTTAAAATTGGACAACACTTTTGTTTCAGGCTTTCGACCGGTCGCCCCTATAGGGCAACCCGCATCTGAGTTGAGTTTTGAAACGAGAAAATGGGTCGTAAGAGAAAATGGGGAAACCCGGTCGACCAGTGTGGGCAAAGTATCGACCACTACCGGTGCACGGGAGTGCCCTCTCAAAGATTCATCTGTTTTGATTTTCTATCAACCCCAACCGGTCAAGACCAAGGTTGTGCGGCCGAACCCCCTTCGACCGGTTCTGTAAAAATTCGCAGAATTTCATTTCAATCTTATCTCTCTGCGACCGTCGAACCCCTGTTTATCAAACTATCCGTTGCATTTTCAAACCTTTTCCTATTTTGTGGGATTGATTTCTACGGTATATTGATGATTTTAAATGGTTTCTTTTGCAAAGAAATCACTCCCCAAGGAGGAGCCAATGTCGGAAATCAAAGCCAAGACCTCTCCTATAAATAGAGGCTTCATTCAAACAACAAGACACAACACTCCATACAAGCAAAGAGCAAACAAAGCAAACACTTTCATCTTGTTGTATTAGCCTTAGCACTTTCACTTGCACAAATTTGAGGTCTAGGCTTTCAATTCTTGATTACACTTGTACTCATATTGTATCAATCATTATTGAGTTGTAATCTTGATTTTGGTCATCATTCAACACAAGACATCCTTGTGAGTATTCTTGTGGTAAGAATACACTTGGGTGATCTAGGTGATAGGTGTTTGAAGGTTGTGGTAATCTTCAAAGGTGTTGTAAGAGGATTGTGGTAATCCTCAAGGTGGTGTAAGAGGGTTGTGGTAATCCTCAAGGTGTTGTATTAATTTTTGGTAAATTAATAATATTTTTTTTCCTTTTGAAATCCATCCTGGATATACTGGGGTGGTAGAGGATTAGGCCCTAGGTGGGTTGAACCTCTTTAAATCGAGTGTTGTTTAATTTCCGCATTTACATTCTCGTCTTTGTTTGATTATTCGAAAAAGAGAGGGCAAAATCTGAAAAACCGAGATAATCTATTCACCCCCCCTCTAGATTATCGTAGCCACTTGGACTAACAATCCCCTATGTTTTCAATCTAGTTTATTAATCACAAGTTATCAATCTATAAGCCAATATTCCTACCGTTTATCACTTCCTCTATCGAGTTCCAAGTGATTCTAGGTTCCAATTTCTGATTTCAATATCTCTATAAAAATCATAAATCAAACCCTAATACGCTCAATGAATATTCTATCAGAGGCTTCAAAAGATTCATAAATCTCTCGATTCTATGAAACCCTAGGTTGTGCTATTCTATGGTCAGGCGTTCAATTACCTCTCTCGAGCGTCAAATCAAACACGCCAAACAATCTAAATTATTGATCAGATAATCCAGATGCAGTCAAATCAAATAGCACAAATAGATTAATAAACATGCGAATTTCATAAACCGAAATCAAAACATTGGTTCAAACGTAAGTTACATCGGTCCCTAGAAAAATAGGTTTAGCTCATAATGGATGTATAAAAACTCATGAAGAAATAATTATACATCTCAAGAAATCGACAAAGAAAAACAAAGAAATAATTGAGAAGAAAAGAGAATGAATTCTCTCTGTGTCCAGACGAGAAGTGCCTCCAATTGTCGTCTCGAACCCTAGCTCTGTGTCTCTTGCCTTGCGTTGTGCTCAAAATAATGTCCGCCCCCTTATCTCGTACGCGAGTTCTTGTATTTATAGGCTTGAAACCTCGAAAATCCATCAAAAAGCCCATGACTAAAAACGGTCCAGTTCACGTCGGCCTTGCGGCTGCAGCGCTATAGGAATAGGAATGGGTCGTAGCCTATTATCGTCGTTGTTGCATGTTGCTGTTCCGTCGCGCCGCCGCTCATCGCATTTGTTGTTGCACGCCGTCCAGGGCTCCTGCCTCCATCACGTCCGCAGAGCTATTTGTTGGCGCAATGCAGCTATTCTTTGACCGTCATTGTTGCACGCCGCCGCATCACGGGCCGCTTCCCGTAAGCGCTCCGCAGTCTTTTTCATTCCTGGCGCATTCTGCGGCGCCCTGAGCACGTTGTTGTACAATCGGGCGCTGCAACCCTTGCTTTGGGTGCTGAGCGCCCCTCCTTCCCCTGCTCCACTGTACTAATTTCGACCCCCGCTCTACGGCGTGGGGGTTTTAGCCGCGGGGCAAGCGCTTCGATCTTGCTCAATATTTTTCTATTTTTCCACTTCTAAAATGCGATCTTCACCATTCAAACGCGTTTTTCATCGTTCTTAATTAATTTCGGCATCCAAGATCAATCCTGATTCTCGAATGACACCAAATGACATGAACTCGACTCAAACGACACTAAAATACTCGAAAACACCGCAAAATCCTAGTCTAGAATACTCAATACATTGGTATAAAAACCAACTTAACAATTACCCCCAAACTTAGACTTTTGCTTGTCCTCAAGCAATTACAGACTCTAAAAATCACAAACATGAAGGAAACAAAAATTAAAGACGACTAACTCAAACAGACTAACTGCAAAACTTCACAACCAAACTCATTCATCAAATTTCGTTTCACATCAATCAAGCACGTATTTTCACAATGTGATCATGAAGGTGGAATGTTCATGCCAATCCCATTTTCATTATCCAGATAGATTCACGCAATCAAGTGTTTTCAAAATGATCCACTTTTTGAATATAGAGATAACATGCTTACCGGACTCCATAAGCTTGTCTTTCACACTAATCTCCACTAATGTAGGCAAATGTAACACAAGGATCAATAGGACTTTTAAAGCTTGTAATGTGAGCGTAGGGTAAGGTAGGAAAATATGGGATTAATTGGCTCAAATCACCCAAACACACAATTATCACTTTTAATCAACAATCAACACTACCCTTCACTTTTTTGACATCCCCAATTTTTATGAACCTTCAATCCCGCTGATTTTTCTCATTTTTTTATTTTTTTTTCGGAACCCCCAAACTTATTCTTTTGCATACATGGGGTTCCATATTTTCTTTTCTCGGGCAACTTCATTCAATTAAATACAAGGCATCAAACCCTCCTCAACCTTCAACATTATTTTCTATAATTTGTGTGTATGAGTGATGGGTAATTAGGATTTTCACATTTAGGCTCTGGGTATTAGATTGGTAGCCAAAGAAATAGGTTTATACGGCTCAAAGGGGGACACTAGGGAAAATATAATACAAAGGTAGGCATTTTAGGCTCTCGCTTGTTCAAAGATGGCCTAAATCACTTCCTTAATGTTACTTCACCTAGGATTTCGCCTCGACTAGTGATCAGACAAGTTCTAGAATCCGGTGGGATCATAGAGGAACCACTCAATTGCATAATTCATCCCCAAATAAATCAACAGAGTTAAGCACATAGATGGAACTAATGGAAAGAAGAATAGATCACAGTTTAAACACATGCTCTCTTGACCGTTCAACTCATATTCAACAAATTCACTTAGTCATGCAGTTTCACAATTTTACAAACAATCCGACTCGACTCTAGACTCTATTTTTGTTTTTTTTAATAAACATGACTCGACTCAAAGAATAAAAACAGACTACACCCCCCCAAACTTAAAACAACATTGTCCCCAATGGAGAGGTGGAAAAAAGGACTTTCCTGGTAGCCGAGGAGCGAAGGCTCCTTAAGTCATGTGGTATTACTACGTGTAGGAGGTGTCTCGTATAAGCTCACAATGCATCCTAGCGCACGATCCCATGGGTGTTGTATGCCTCCGAGGTGTGGTCTAGTTCCTCCCCTTCACCTTGGCCCGGTCCTTTTTGACTTTGCATCTTTGTAACCTAGCAAGGTAAATAAGAAAATAAAACTCGTGGAACCATGTAATTCGGTTATGGGTGAGAAATCGAAAATCAAAGCACATACATAATGCACCCAAGTAGAAAATATAGTGCCATGTCAAATAGATAAGCATAGATATGCAAGATAGCACTAAACAATGTGAAATTGTCATTGGGGCATTTTATCAAACACCTCATATGCATGAATTTGGGCAAAGATAGTGAATGCAATGGATAACTCAATTCAATCCCAAAAATCAACACCAAGCCTAAGTCTAGCATGAGCAACCAATCCACAATCCACAAATCAACAACAATTATCTGAGCACTACTACAATCCAACCACACAACAATCACAAGATGGGGAAATTGGGGTGGGGTTTGGAAGTTGCAAACTTACCAAAAAAATGAGTGAATGGATGAGATGAATATGGTGTGTGTGGTGTTATAATGCTCCTTTGTGAGGATGGAGTGGGATATGTGGGAGTTGCACAAATAAGAGGGGTGGAGTAAGATGCAACTTACTACTCCTAAGAATGCAAAAAAAATTCAGAAAAAACAAAAACAACTACTAAACTAATTTAAAACTAAGAAAGCAATAAAAGGGGTTTGGGTTGCCTCCCAAGAAGCGCTAAGTTTACAGTCTTCAGCCAGACTATGTCAGATTATCCTCAAGTTGGGGCTCCAATAGGCATGTTATCTACATTGCCCTTAGAAACTTCCCAACCTCCAATGTCTTCAGCTATATTCCCAACCATCTGTTTACCATCATTTGATTCAAATTTTAGCATGTTGGTTGGATGGATGGTGAATACGGCTTTCTCCTGATTTACCCGCAATGTTAGCTCCCTGTTTTACATCGATCAAAGCTAAAAACGGTCGCCCAAAGATGATAGGTATTTTCTTCTCCTCGTCTACGTCCAACACTACAAAATCCACAGGAAAAATAAATTTATCAATTCTTACCAATACGTCTTCAATGATTCCCCACGGATAGGCGATGGATCGATCAGCTGTCACGCCCCAAATGTGACGCGACAACGATCAATCACTTAAAGAAATAAACCAAATGAGCCTAAAACCAATGATACAAAACTCCAAGTGAAATAGAGTCTAATGCAATGCGGAACAAAATAAACACAAGTACGAAATACATCTCAAGGTCTGATAATATCCGAATACAATCCATCAAAATATCCGAATTTAAACTTACAGTCCAAACTAAAACAGAATGAAGGAGTTCAACAATAACAAAAGCAAAAGAAAATGTCGCTCGACATCAATAATTATAGGGACTAGTACGACAAACGGAGCACGGGATTCAGTCCGTGGTAGGTTCGACGTCTTCAACATACACCTCATCTAAAGGTTAGAAAACAGGAGGGGATGAGACAGAAATCTCAGTGGATGGGGTGATTGTGTGCAAGTGTGGCGATATGTATATAGTTAATGAGAGAAATTTAGTTGTATGAAAACGCGTGAAAGATGATGCATGATTTCACACACAGTCCACAATCGTCGTGATAAATATATTTAAATAATATACTTATACAGTTAAGAAAACAGTTTGTGGTTAAGCATGCACTATGGTCCAAGTAGACAGGAGGATTGCGTACGGATTTATAACGCCAATCATATGCAAGACAAGTAGCGGTTGCGTACGGATTTTTAGCGCCAACCTATACAATACAAGTATCGATTTTGCGCATGCATTTGTAGCGCCAACCAAGCGGGTCCGATTAACTCGAGAATCGTGTGGATCGGGCAACGATTCCTTCGTTCTTCCTTGTAACTCCCCGAGCAAGATGGTCAAGACTGTCACCTTATCGCTCCATGGCAAAGACAAAATCACAGTGGAGCTAGCAAGGCTCGGATTTGTCATAATCATGATTATACCTCAAGTACTACGACCCGCTTCCCTGGACAAACTCCGTCCCTCGGGCCATGGATTAGGGCGATGGGGTAGGAGAGTGGAATAGCAAATGAGCTGCCGGTTCCATCCCCGACGTATCCATTCGATCGTGAGCTCGACACACCAAGTTAACTTAGACAGAAATTAAATACAAGTTCGGGTAGTCAACCAGCAATGAGTATTATTGATTCGGGAAGCATTTTAGGAAAGTTTTCGAAAATTTGCGCAAGACAATTATAGCGTTGGTGGAGTTATTTGGATGAAGATGATTATCGGGATGATAAACAATCTTCGATATCATGAAAGATTAGGTGGAACATAAGTCCCGTTATAGATTGAAATCGCAAAGACGGGAAGGTCGCCCCACGATCGCGACATTAATCGGTCAAGCGATCCGATAAGTCAAGGAATTTTTGAGAAAATAAAATATTTTAATCAATAATTAAAGTCAGAGGGTCCAGGGCTGTTTCTTTGAAATAAAAAATAATTCGAGTTAGGTCTTGTAAAAAGAAAATTTACAATTAGCCCCGTTTTGTAAAAACCAATTCTTTTGGGGTTAAATGTTGAATAAATAAATGTCCCGACCTTGAAAAATTATGAGGTCAGTTCCTAAATTCTATAAATTGTTCAGAAATTCAGGTTTTTAAAGTTTTGAGGTCGAGTTTTTATAAAATTCACACATTAGCCCCAAATTTGTTAAAATTGTCATTTCGGTCCCTAAGTTTAAAATAATTGGAACTCACAAACCGGAAGTGCTTTTAATGTGATTCAAGTTGGAAAATGCCACTAAGGTCAGTGGAATATTGGGACAAAAACAGTTTTAAAAAGAAATAAGTATAGGCCCTTAACTTTTGAAAATCTCATTTTTGTCACATTTTGAAATAATTGTCTTTAAGGCTTTTAGGGGTCCGATTGTTATGAAATTTGAACCTTGGGTCCAAAATATCATTATGTTATAGTTAAATTAGTATTTCCAGGTGCATGGACTCCATAAGTCCTGGAAATTATATTTTGGTCCTCAAGTTTAATCTTTTACAATTTGGTCCCTCAATTTTTATAAAATTACTTTCCAAGCTCTAAACACTTGGATTTTTGGAATACACTTAAAATATGTTATGTCCAGTCCCTTAAGAGTTAAAAATTCAAATTTTAAAAATAGGGCTGGTACATTTTCGAAAATTGTAAAATAACCCTTAAACTTCTAAAATTTTACAATCTAGTCCTTGGGCTTTTAAGGGTTGATTTTATTTATCTAAAAACTCTTAAAACTTTATTAAAATGTCCAAACATCATTTTTGAACCTGAGTACAGTCCCAAAACTCGAAAATTACAGAGGGGTCCCTTAAGTTTTATTTTCTTGCAATTAAGTCCACCAACTTTCCATTTTTGCATTTTAAGTCCAAAAATTGAAATTTAATCAATTATGCTCGACCTTTCCAGGTTATAAGTCATACAAAACATAGATTTTAAGAGTCATACACATACATGACATCTCATACAAGAATTCATCAAATATAACAATAAAGTGTACATGTATGCCCTATTTTTCGATAAATCGCATTTTTGAGCAACACTTGAGAATTTTTCCAACTTGATACAAGAAAATAGCATGCAATACATAATATATATCTCAAGTGCTTAAAACCAAAATACTACATACGTTTTTAAGTAAGACACCTAGAAGTTGAAAGGATTTTTCCACCCACCTTAAAGATTGATTTGTTGGTGAAAAATGGAATAAATCACTCTTGATGAAGAAGTGACTTAGGTCAGCCCCTAAGTCAAGGAATATCAAAAAATATAGGAGTTAGAAAAATGAGGTTAAAAATTTAAGGATAAGAAAAAGGAGGTGAAGAAAATTGGTGAAACTACACTTACCTTGTGTAGTAGATGAAATGGGACTAGTAGAGGTCTCAAAATGGGTCTCCTTGTTCACTCTTAAACCAAATCCTAAGGTCTACCCCTAAAAGTCCAAAAATGAAAATGGAGTATCAAAATTTTGGAAAATAGATGAGAAGAAGAAAATGTACTAAAAATTCCATTTTTTACCTTATAGTCCAATTCCTTCACAATTTCTTGAGGTCTAGTCAAGATGGTTCCAAGTCTCTATTATCTTCAAGTTGTTTTCTAAGTGTACCTCAAACAAAAAAACCAAACTTAGGTTAAGAAGTGAAGAGGATGAGCTAGAAATATCAAAATGGATTGAAGAAGAAAATTCCTTACATTGTAGTAGTGATAATTTCGAAAATAAAGAAGTAAGAAGAGTTCTTGTGTTTTTGTTAAGTGTTTGAAGAAAGAAGAAAGTATTTGAGGATATGAAGAAATTATTCTTGAAGATATGAAGAAAGTGTGTTTGAAGATATGAAGAAGTGTTTGAAGATATGAGGAAGGTGTGTTTGAAGATATGAAGAAATGTTTGGAGATATGAAGGAGGTGTGCTTGAAGATATGAAGAAATGTTTGAAGATATGAAGATTGTTTGAAGATATGAAGAATGTGTGTTTTGAAGATATGAAGATTGTTTGAAGATTTGAAGAATGTGTGTTTTGAAGATATGAAGATTTGAAGAATGTGTGTTTTGAAGATATGAAGATTGTTTGAAGATTTGAAGAATATGTGTTTGAAGATATGAAGATTGTTTGAAGATATGAAGAAATTTGTAGAGAGAAGTAGGAGAATGTTTAGAGAGAGGGGAGAGGATTTTTTTGCTTGGGAGATTAATGATAGTTAATGGGAATAATTAGGGGTTTAGGGTAAAAAAAAAATAACTAGCTTTCTTTATTAGGGACATGAAGCCAAAAGCTAGGTTTTAGAGAGAAATTTAAAATTTATTTGTTTGACTAAGAGGTTAGTGGGATTTGTAGGAAGATTTTTAGTTGTAGGCTTGGAAGACATAAAATAAAATAGAAATGAAATTATCAAAATTTTATTTATTTTTTTGTCCAATAATAATTTAGTTGGGAGACACAAAATGATAAAATAGTGATAGAAGAAAAATTGAGTTATTTTCCCCATTTAAAGTGGTAATTTCGAAAATTAGGGAAAAAACAAATATTTGGTTTCTTTTCTTTATAAAATTGAGGGAAAATAAATAAAATGTATAAATATCCATAATTAAATATTTAGAAATTTAAAATAAAGATGTGAAATAAGAAATGTGTAATCGAAAAATAAATAAGAAATGTTGGGATGAATTATAGAATAAGATGAAATATTTGGATAAGGATCGAAATGTACTCCTAAATTTTCGAGGGTCTAATATTTCTAAAGTCGTAGTCATTCGATCAAGCATTAATACTAGAGGAGAATATAAAATTGCTAAGCTCCAAAAATGCGAAATGCGTAATTGACGTTAGAAGAAATAAAAAAAAGTAGAGTCGCGTTTCATTAATAATAGGTTTGTGATACATAGCCGAATAAATAATCACTACATAACACCGTATCTCACGTTGTTAAAATTCAGGCCTCACATCAGCGAACTGCAAAGTGATATTGGACGACTTCACCTCCCCGAGCCTAAACTTCGTCACATCAGAAAGAGATATAAGATTCACACTGGACCCAAGATCACAATGTGATTTCTTAAAGAAAACTCCTCCAATATTACAAGGAATAGTGAAACTCCCTGGATCCTTCATTTTCTGAGGTAGTTTACTCTGGACTATTGCACTATACTCATCTGTCAAATAGACAGTCTCAAAATCTTCCAACTTCATTTTCTTGGATTCCATTGGTTTCGCATAAATAGGTGATTCTTCGGGGCCAGGATGAATTTTTGCTTCTTTTTTCACGTAAACTGCATTGCAGTGCTCTCTCAGATTAACCTCTGTATCACTTGGGAACTTTCCCTCGCCGCAATGAATTCACTACTGTGTAGCCAACTAACCCATTTGTGTCTCGATCGACCTAATATGCGTCTCCATTGTGCTCATCTTATTATTCGACCATCAATCTGCGCTCACTCCTATTCATTCGATTCTTGGTCTCTCCGATGAATGAGCCGAGCATCTCCTCAAGCGACTGCTTCTTTTCACCTCCGAGTGCATTGGAACTGGATGGGTTTGGATAACCCGGAGGTGGGTTCAAGACATTCTTGTTGTTCTTTGTAAGAGATATTCCCATGATTGCAAAGTCAGGAGTGATAATGAGTTGGTAAAGAATTACCTCGATTATTGAAATCCCGGTTATTCACATAATTAACTTGCTCGGCCTCGTGAGTGGCGGCTGCATGAACGGCTGCGGGTGGGAGTGCGGCTTGATGTGGTGTGCCGCCGGTATTCATGATTGTGAATTGCTTTGTCAGACTCGAGATTTGAGCTGCCAAAGCTGACATTGTATCAAGCTCAAGAACACCAAGCAATCGGCGGTCTTGTCGACCTCTCGGAGGGCCATTGATAATCGTTTGTGGCCATTTCTACAAGTAGAAGTAAGGCCTCAGTCGGTGTTTTAGCCATCAATGTACCTCCTGATGCCGCATCTAGTATCGTCCCCGTATGCCCATTCAACCCATTGTAAAAATATTGAACTCTCGCCCGATAGCATAGCTGTGGTGGGCATCTCGCAACAGATCTTTAAATCGCTCCCAAGCTTCGTATAACGGCTCAAAATCAACTGCTGTTTGAATTGGGCTATCTCGCTCTTGATTGGAGTGTCTTCTTTGGGAGGGAAAAATTTTGCTAAGAATTTTTGAGTCGATCATCCGTAATACTACCCGGGGCGAACGTCAGAACCATCGCTGGCCTTATCCGAAGTGAAAACGGGAAAAGCCTCAATCGAATGGCCTCATCAGTCACACCATTAATCTTGATGGTGTCGCAATTCGATAAAATTCGATAACAATCCATGTGGAGACGATAACCATACATTCAAAACCTATACTAAAACTTGACACCGTGACGCTTGTAAGATTCTCGCGATCAAGTTTTTGGCGCCATTGCCGGGATTGTTTTATCCTATTTTAAACTAATACTATTACCACGTAGTCTTAATCCTACTCTAGACTAGTATAGAAATTATAATTTCGTTTTTCTCATTTGACTTGTCGGTTTATGCGAGATTCCAAAATACTAATTTGCTTCCTTTTGATCCGAGATTGAAAGGACACTTTGAGCAATCAGAGTAGCAAAAGCAGACGAATCGAGCAATGGCGAAGGACGGGGACAATGAGAATAATGTAAATCGGTCGTAAATGTGCCACCACAACCTGAGGTACCAGAAAGGGCAATCCAGGATTACTTTCTGCCGATCGTGAACCAGAATTACTCTGGAATTGTGCGCCAACCCATAAATGCGAATAATTTCAAATTGAACCGGCCTCATAAGCATTGTTGTGAGAATCGGTTTGGGGAGTCCAGTGGATGATCCGAATACACATCCGCCACATTCTTGGAAGTACTATAATTAAAATAGCTTAACCCTATCTAGAATTCGAAAAGAGATGATGATTTATTAAACTAAAAATAAAACTAAAAATAAGCAAACAATTGGTTCAGACAAATTATCAAACACTTAAGAAATGAATTCTAGAGGGTTGATTTCACCTAGTTTTTCCCCTATATTTGCAATCCAGTTTATTAATCACAAGTTATCAATCTATAAGCCAATATTCCTACCGTTTATCACTTCCTCTCGAAAGTACCAAGTGATTCTAGGTTCCAATTTACGATTTCGATATCTCTATAAAAATCATAAATTAAACCCTAATACGCTCAATGAATATTCTATCGAGGCTTCAAAAGATTCATAAATCTCTCGATTCTATGAAACCCTGGGTTGTGCTATTCTATGGTCAGGCATTCAATTACCTCTCTCGAGTGTCAAATCAAACACGCCAAACAATCTAATTATTGATCAGAACATCCAGATGCAATCAAATCAAATAGCACAAATAGATTAATAAACATGTGAATTTCATAAACTGGAAATAAAAACATAGGTTCAAACGTAAGTTACATCAATCCCCTAGAAAAATGGGTTTAGCTTATAATGGATGTATAAAAACTCATGAAGAAATAATTATACATCTCAAGAAATCGATAAAGAAAAATAAAGAAAGAATTGAGAAGAAAAGAGAAGGAATTCTCTCTGTGTCCAGACGAGAAGTGCCTCCAATTGTCGTCACGAACCCTAGCTTTGTGTCTCTTGCCTTGCGTTGTGCTCAAAATAATGTGCCCCCTTATCCCGTACACGAGTTCTTGTATTTATAGGCTTGAAACCCTCGAAAATCCATCACAAAGCCCATGACTAAAAACGACCCAGAGTTCAGCCCGTCGCCTTGTGCTGCAGCGCTTATGAATGGCGCGCGCTGCATGCGCCTAAGTATCGTCATTGTTGCATGTTGGCCGTCGTCGCGCTCTTACCGCTCATCGCCCCGCTGCTGCTGCACGTCGTCCCGGGCTCTGTCTCCATCACGCTGCAAAGACAAGCCTATTATTGTCGATCGTCATCCGCCGCCTGCCGCTGCATCTTCTTTGCCGCTGCTCGCGTGGCGCGCTGCTGCATTTCTTCATTCCTAGCTGCTGCAGCCGCACTTGATACCTTTGCTATACAATCGGGCGCTGCAGCCTTGCTTTGGCGCTGCAGCGCCCTCCTTCCCCTACTCCGTTGTACTAATTTTGACCCCCGCGCTTTGGGCTGGCTTTTAGCACTGCGCGCCGATCTTGATCTTGCTCAATATTTTTCTATTTTTCCACTTCTAAAATGCGATCTTCACCATTCAAACACATTTTTCATCGTTCTTAATTAATTTCGGCATCCAAGATCAGTCCCGATTCTCGAACGACACTAAATGACACGAACTCGACTCAAACAACATAAAAATACTCGAAAACATCGCAAAATCCTAGTATAGAATACTCAATACATTGGTATAAAAACCAACTTAGCAGTCGTCTGGGCCAGGAAATATGGAAGGGCCTGAACAGTGTGTTTCGACTTCAGAGTTGGGTGCTATTATTTCGGACCAAAAAAACTTGTTTGCAGTGGGCTCTGGTCACCAGGCCCACCGAGACCAATGAGTATGATAAGTAGGAACTGTCGTGGGCTTGGCAACCCACAGACAGTTCAAGTGTTATTAGACCTAGTCCAACTAATAAAGCCATCTTTTATCTTTTTGATTGAAACTATGATAAATAAAGATAAAATCGAGCCATTAAGGATCAAGTTGGGTTTTGAAGGTCTTCTAGCTATTAGTAGTGTGGGACATGGGAGGGGGGAACCGCCCTGCTATGGAGAAAAAAGTGCATGGCTCAATTGTTAAGCTTCTCTTCTAACCGCATTGATGTGTCTGTGCATCTGGAAAACATGGTTGTGTATAGATTGACAGGATTCTACGGGTTCCCCGAAAAAAATAGACGGCGTCAATCGTGGAGTCTTCTTCGTCAACTTGCTGCTCAATCCGATCTTTCTTGGTGTGTCATTGGAGATTTTAATGACCTTCTGTCAGCTTCGGAAAAACTAGGGGTGTCAATTTAGGACCCGACACGCAAACCCGACACGAACCTAACACGAAATTAATGGGTATGGGTCCAGGCTTCGTGGGTCCGGTCGGGGTGGGTCGGACCGACTGCCGCCAATTAAGTCGGGTCCGGGTCAACCTACTATGACCCGTTTAACCCGTCTAACCCGTTTGTGAATTTTAAAAAAATTAAGTAAATAATTAATTGTAAGAAAAAAAAAACAACAAACAAGAAATATCTTTAAAACTCAAATGATAAAACCTCATTAATTATGTATTTGTTATTATTATGCATATCTTTTTGAATATTGTCCTCAAAATATAATTAGTATGTTATGTTATTTATGCAATTATGTCATTTCTTTTTGTATGTTGTAAATTGTAATATTTTTTATTGATCGAATAGTGTATGATTCTAAAAAAAATAAATTTATTCAGTTAAAAATATTAAATATATATTAAAATAATTTTATTAGACGGGTTAAGTGGGTCGGGTTCGGGTTACCTGTGAAATAAGCAGGTCGGGTCCGGGTTCAAGATTCTGACACGAATAATTAAACAGGTCGGGTCCGGGTCAACTGTTTCTGACACGCGAACCTGCGAACCCAGACCCACGAACCTGGACCCAACCTAAATTGACACCCCTAGGAAAAACGAGGTAATATTGAACATCCCCCTTCATTAATTGTCGGGTTCAGAACCACAACTGACGAGTGTGGGCTTATTGATCTAGGAATCACTGGGTATCAGTTTACTTGGGAGAGAGGTAGGGGTTCACCAAATTGGGTTGAGGAGAGATTGGATAGATGTTTTTCGTCACAAAACTGGTTTGAAATATTTCCAAATTGTAAATTGTGGAATCTTGAAGCTTTGATGTCAGATCACTCTCCTATTTTTCTAGAATTGGGACAACAATATCATGTGAAGAGAGTTAAAAAATTCAGATTTAGAATGCTTGGCTTCGAGAGAAAGAATGCAGGGACGTAGTTTCGAATGGCTGGAATAGAGGGGAAGAAGGAAACTTGTTGGGCAAAATTGAGCAGTGTGGGGCTGAGCTTTTCACTTGGGGGGACCTTCTGAAAAATTCTTTCAACAACAGAATCAAAGAGGCGAAGAGAAGAATGAAGGATTTTCGGGGAGGAAGGGACTCTGTCTCTATTATGGAATTCGAAAAAGCGCAAAAAGAATATAATCTGCTATTGGCTTAGAAGGAGGATTTTTGGAAGCAAAGAGCTAAACTTTTTTGGCTTAAGGAAGGAGATGCGAATACGAAATATTTTCACACGGTAGCTTCTACTTGGAACAGTCATAATTCCATTTTTGGATTAAAAGCTTCGAATGGCACTTGGCTCACGTGGGAGAACGGTTTGGGGAATCATATCACAAATTATTTTGTGGATATTTTTACTTCAACAGAAACATTAACTGATCCCATCATTGGTTGTGTGGATCCAAAAGTGACTTTGGAGCAGAACAAAGGTTTACTTGAAGCTTTTTTAGAAATGGAAATCAAGGAAGCTTTGTTCTCGATGTTTCCGGATAAATCTTCGGGGCCAGACGGGATGAATCCGGCCTTTTATCAAAAATTTTGGGACATAACAGGGCCTGAAGTGGTTTCATCGTGTCTGAATTTTCTGAATTCGTGTTCCTTTCCCTAAGGTTTAAATGACACAAATCTGGTTCTCACTCCGAAGAAAAAGAATCCTGAATTTGTGACGGATTTACGTCCAATTGCCCTTTGTAATGTTGCTTACAAAGTTTTCAAAGGTCCTGGCGAACAGATTAAAGAGGATTCTACCAAATATTATTTCAGAATTTCAAAGTGCTTTTGTCCCTCAAAGGCTTATATTGAATAATATTATGGTTGCATTTGAAATAAATCATTATCTCAAAAGAAAAAGGCAAGGAAAAAAATGGGGTGGAAGCGTTTAAGATCGACATGAGTAAGGCCTACAATAGAATCGAATGGGGTTATTTGAAGGCTATGCTTTTAAAATTGGATTTTCATATCAAGTGGGTTGATCTTATTATGCTTTGTGTGTCTACAGTGAGATATAAGGTATTACATGTGGAGTTTGAGTCTAAAATGTTTACCCCGGGTCGTGGGTTGAGACAAGGTGACCCCTTGTCACCTTACTTGTTCATTCTTTGTGCGGAGGGCCTTTCGGCTATTATTCACAAATTCGAGAGGAATGGGTGGATTCATGGGTGTCATATTGCGCGAGGTGCGCCAAGTGTTTCCCATTTATTTTTCGCCGATAATAGTTTCCTCTTCTTTAGAGCAAATCAAGAGGAATGTGCGAATATTCAATTATGTCTTGATTTGTATTCGAAAGCTTCAGGCCAGATTATTAATTTTGGAAAATCCTCTATCTCATTTAGCAAGAACACCGAACCAATGGTTATTCAAAGTATTTGTGAGCAACTAAACGTCCCTTGCACTGAAAATCAGGGCTCGTATTTAGGATTGCCGTCCTTGGTGGGTCGAAACAAGAAAGAGATCTTTGCGTTTATTAAAGAGAAGGTGTGGCATAGACTTCAAGGTTGGAAGAAAAAAATTCTTTCAAGGGCAGGAAAGGAGATTCTTTTAAAAATGATAGCACAAGTTGTGCCTATCTACGCCATGAGCATATTTCTTCTTCCAAAGGAGCTTTGTGCTGAACTTGAAAGGATGATGAATTCATTTTGGTGGGGTAAAGGAGGAGATTCATCTAGAGGGATTAACTGGATGTGCTTGGATATATTATGTGTGCACAGAAATCAAGGGGGTCTCAATTTCAGGCGTTTGCATGATTTTAACTTAGGGGAAGCAAATTTGGAGGATGCAAACAAATCAGAATTCTTTTGTGGCCCGAATGTTTAAGGCGAGGTATTTCTCCTCTTCTAATTTGATTGATGCTAAGATTGGTCATAATCCCAGTTTTATTTGGCGTAGTATTTTAGCGGCAATGGATTTTGTTGTTAGTAATTGTAGATGGAAAGTGGGTGATGGTAAAAAAAATTTAGTGTGGCATGATCCTGGTTACCGAGGATAACTCTGCTTTTGTGTCTTCCCATCATTCTCGGTTGGAGAATATTTACATTAATGACCTAATGGTGGTGATTTGTTGGAATGGGATGTGGACATTATAAGAGATCTTTTTAATTATAGTGATCAGCAAAGTATTCTCAAAATTCCCTTGAGTTCTAGAAATATGGAGGATACCTGGTTATGGATGGATGATAGAAAAGGTGTGTATACTGTAAAATCTGGGTATCGATTGCTATGTAAGGAGGTGGATAATCGATTCAATTTTGTAGAGTTGTTCGAGTGGGAGGATTTATGGTCGTTGAAAATTCCAGCAAAAGTCAAGAATTTAGTGTAGAGAGCTTGCCACAACGTATTACCAACGAAGGAAAGATTAATTTCGAGGCAAGTTCATTTATCTCCATTATGCCCTGTATGCAATATTCAAGTCGAAACAACTACTCATGTGTTTTTTTTCTATCCGGGCACGAAGAATTGCTGGAGTTTTATTGGAGTGGATGTGTTATCTTTGGAAAATGCTTCTTTCTTGTCTTGCTTTAATAAAATTTGGTTGAATTTTGCTTATGAGGTGAAACGTCGAGGTTCTTTATGCTTATGTGGGCAATTTGGAATAACAGAAATCAGATAGTATGGCAGAAAGTTAGCAAAACTCCAATCCAAATTGTTAATTTTGTTGGTTCAAGTTTATTTCAGTGGGAGGTTGCTCAAGTGACAGAAGTGGCTGATTGGAATATATTGTCTTGGATGGGGTCAGTAAAATGGAATAAACCGAAACATGGGTGGTGAAATGTAATATAGATGCAGCTATGTTTACTAATGAAGGAAGATGGGATTTGGAGCGGTGCTCGGGGGACGGGATGGTAGATTTTTAGCAGCTGTACAAGGTGTTCTACATGGTCCTCTATTACCAGAAATTGTTGAGGGCTTGGGATTGAGAGAAGTGCTAAGTTGGCTGAAATTGAAGTGGAATTCTTCTTGCATAATCATAGAATCAGATTGTCTGCAGGTGATCAAAGCACTAAGAGGAAGAATGAGTGATAATTCTTACTTTTCAAATGTTATTAAAGAGTGTAAGTCTTTGTTAGATGATTTGCAAAATATGTCTTGTGTGCTTGTCAAGAGATCAGCGAATGTTGTTGCCCATGTGTTAGCCCGGGCAACGAATTCTATGTCTGGTGCCAAGGAGTGAAGTTCTGTTCCTCCTCTCATTTGTAAAGAATTCCAGTTCGATCTGCTTTATTAATGATATTCCTACATTTTGATTTCAAAAAAAAAAAAAAGTTTACTAATTGCCTTACTTATCCTTTTTTTCATTTTTTTAGAAAAGGGCAAATAAATCGGATCAATGGGGTTGGGGCCTTGGGGGTCACCGATTTTTATCCGGTTTTTACTGGGTGGCAACAATTTTTTTGCGACCCGATTTAGATACACAACCGGGCCAGTGCCACGATTGGTTCTTGGTTGAACCGGTCGATCCGGTCTGATTTTGAAAATATTGGTTCCAAGAAGATTCTTGGTCGATTTGACACACGATGAAAAATTCTTTTCGAATTTAATGCTATGTTTTATTGTTTCAGGGTATTAAAAAAATGATTGAATGAATCCTCCTGTCATTGTTTGGGGCCTTGGGCTTGACTGACAGCTTAGTTGGGAAATGCCTTATTAATCATTGGGCTAACTCGTTGTCCGCCCCATGATAAGTTTCGCTCGTATACTAGGTGGTTGTGACTTTTTTTTTTGGGTGAGAGTCGCCTGTGTCTTGGAGGTATTGGCATGGACACCAGTTTATATAAATTCCAAAGCAATATCATTCAAATCAAAAGCATGAAATTAGGAATACTTATTCCGTTACAATTAATTTGTGAATATAAAAAAAAACTAAAAGAAAAGAATTAAAAGAAAACATATAGAAAAAGATGTTGCTTAAAGATGAACAACTCCTCCTAGTCAAACTACTCCAAGCTAATGTATTTGGCTTGTATTTGAATCCAAGTCTAATACTCAATCCACGTGTGGGTAACCAGCTTGCAACACGCAAACAAGGTTAAGAATCCCAAGGCTGTCCCGGGAAAGCCCATCAGCATAGCGTAGAGAATTAAGAGAATTAACGGACAAATTACACTGGATTAATAATGATTAGGAAGACATATCTGAGACTCATGTAGACTGCATGAATCTTGTGCACTAAGTTTGGCCTCAAAAGTCTAATATAATAAAGTGCGTCTCATGGACCTCTTTTAATGACTTGGCTCAATTAATAACTTTTATGGAATAATAATCAATTAAAATTAAATTAAATAAATAATTAAATATTAAAGAGGGAAAATACGATTTTACCTGCATGTAAAAAAAGTACGACAAAAAGTAAAGCAGATTCATTCGTTTTTAAGAAGTCTTCAGATCAGTCGTGCCACCATGCCCAATTAAAAACGGCATTGAAATTTATCTGCTATATAGTATATCATTATATCCCTAGATTCTGTTAGACATGTTTTGAGAATGAAATTTCCCTGGAGATTCAGTATCACAAATTTGCTGTATAATATTTCATATATTTAATTTTAGGTTTTTCAGTTAATTCATCTTTTGTTTAAAGATAATATTGAATTGTACATCGTATCAAGCTATTGATTTTATTAGTCGACAACTTGCAAGAACAATAAGAATACGTCAAAGCATGATGAACCTTACACCAATATTAATTATATTTGTTTATAGATTAAACAATTCAGATTGCATATAGTTGACTGAGAATAAAATTGGCAAATGAGAATTAAGTTATCTACATGTAGACCGAAGGAGTCGAAACAACCAGGCCCAATATATATAAGCCAATTCCAAATTTTAAGGGCAAAAAAAAGTACAAAAGAAGCCATATTGTTCAAAGTTCATATGTCTATTATAGAATTACAGTATAAGTTTAAGTTGATTTAATAATTTATTATCGTTGGAGAAGTCAAGGTGAATATTAAATGGGTTGGGCAACTATAGAAGTTATTATATTAGAAAGAAATAATCTCCGTTCACAGAAAATAGTAAAATATTGGCTGTTAAAAATTGGGTAGGTGAGGAAAGGTTTTGTTCGGTATTCATGATTATCATAAATTCAACGGCTGAGTTTGGCTAAACTTATTTTAAAAAGATTATATAAGCTCCAACATCTTATCTTTTCCCGAAAAAAAAGCTCCAACATCTGATTTTAAGATATTTTTATAGTTTATAAAATGTTAGTTCTTATTTTTAAACTAAGCGCCATTGAAGTGTTTGGATAAAATAAAATGAAATTTATGTTAGCAATGACATTTTTGTAATTAAAATGGCTAAAGTAAAATTAGATTGTTAAAATAAGATCTTATTTGAAAATAAGATGGGACCCCCATCTTTTCTAAGAAGAGCTTATAAACTCTTAATAATATTTTATTTATACATGAGCTTGTAGTTTAAGTGGTATCGCTCACCATTTATAAAGGTGTTAACCAAGGTTCGAACTATCTTTCAATTTCTTTGAAATTTATTTCATCCCCTCCAACCAGTACTCCCAACTTATTGAAAAAAAATTCTTATTAACATTTTATTTTAGTAACTTATAAGTTCTTTTTTTTAAAGCTTTATCAAACACTTTTAGAGACAAACATCTTGTAATAAGATGTTTTGGACAAAAAAAAAACTCCAAATTGTAGCTCAAAATCTGAAGAAACCAGGATGCATGCCACATGCAATATTTCAAATCTGGATTAGTGTGACTGAGTGAGACATGCTTGAGGTGCCATTTTAAGTGATTAAATTAAGTATATACACACATATAACAAGAGCAGCTCTAACGAAAAATCATATGGTGGTGAAATAATTTAATTTTTTCAACCTAGTTCATGTGCATGCATCACGAGTTCATGAATATTTAGTATTTGGCGCAATAAATTATGCTAGCAACTATTTAGTATTCATTTTCTCTTTACGAAAATAATTAACGCAAGTTGTTAAAAGAGTTCCAATACCTACAAGCACCATTTCGCAACCAATATGAAATATTACCTAGCCAGATGCCGAATTAAACATGCAAACTTCAGGAGATGAATCCCAAAATATTCTTTAGTAAAGTCTTTAATTAATCCATATATAGTGTGGATGATCTCCCATTGATTGAAATGGATGGGGGAGCTAAGTCAGGTTTTTATCACGTGATTAATGAATAAATGTCATTTATATATTGTTGGGACAAAACGGTATTTAATTAATTAATATATAATTTAATTTATATATATTTATTTAATAGTAATTGCCCAATGGGCTCTTAATAAATAAATCGGCCCAATGGTATCCGGGATTGGCCCATAGGCCGATTTCTCCTATGCGGACTAGCCTATGGGCCGAATTATCCTATACGGCCCATGGGGCCCATCTCGCAGGTATAAAAAGGTCTCTCCTATTATCTGTAAGAAATCTAATTCATAATCCTCCTACGCATTTTAATTCAGTATTCATTTACTGTTTTATTCTCTCGTTCACCGTGCTGACTTGAGCGTCGGAGGGGCCTCTGCCTGGACAACCCCGAGTCCTCTAATGTTTGCGCATATATGCAGGCAAGTTCCCAATCAAAGGATTTTCCAGCTATCGGAGAAGAAGACTTGAAGACTTTCCCCTCGGGAATAGGATTTTGGTCAATCCTGTTGACTTGGAGTGAATTGTCCTAAAAAACAGCATCAATGCATCATATATAATTCTTATTTTATTTAAGCTAATTAATGACATATTCGATATTCTTTCGAGAATACACTAGATATATTCTTAAGATATCCACAAGATTACTAAACATAACATTTTGCATGTTTTTGAATCAAATTAAAATAAATCATATGATCTGTATGCCTTATAACACTTTCTTACTCGATCTTGTTATCTCATGAATGAAATTCATTTTGTGGGAGAGAAGAGGAGTGGACCATTTTTTATAATCACTCCCACCAAAAAAATCAGTTCTACTATTTAAATTAAGAGAAATTGTCGGAAACACCACTTTTGGGGGAGAAATATACTATTTACGCTCAGCTGACTTTTGTACCATTTTGATTGACTTTTTTGATTTTTTACGCTCATGCATATCTTTTGGTCATTTTTACGCTTTTTTTCGAATTTTTTTTGTTCCTATATTTTTTTATATGTTATTTATGTTGTTTCGATCTTGTTTATATTTTTTTTGGTTGTTTATATGTTGTTTCAATGTTTCAATATGATTTTTGTTTGATAAATGGTTTTATCATGATTTTGATGATTTTGTTTTTATACCAAAACAATGTTTTTAAAGGTTGTCCAAATACTCCTAAATGATTTAAAATGATTTTAAATATTTTCCAGAGTATTTCTTCAAGTCTATTTTCGACAAAATTGGACAACGCTTTTATATGATTTTGTGTCAAGTGTTTTTACATCAAAACAATGTCCCTGAATGTTGTCCTAATACTCCCGATTGGTCTAAAATGTTTTTACTATTTTTCGGAGTATTTCTTGAAGTTTATTTTCGATATAAAATTGGACAACACTCATGTTTCACGCTCGACCGGTCGCCCTATAGGGCAACCCGTACCTGTGTTGAGTTTTGGAACAGAAAAAGGGACGGAGGAAAACTTGAGGGGGGCCGGTGCACAGGAAGCCCCTCAAGTGCGATCTTCTGTTTCATGTTTTAACTACCCCCAACCGGTCCAACATGAGGCGACCGGTCGCACCCTCCGACCGGTCCCCCCTGTGTAAAAATTGCAGAGTTTTCAATTTCAACTTATCTCTGCGCGATCGGTCGAACCCCTCGTTTGACATCAAACTATTCGTTGAGTTTGCAGACAACTTTTCCTTAATTTGAGGGGTTGATTTGTAACAGCTCTTTTCTTCAATTGTCTTGGTATTTTTTACAGAATTCATGTCCCCAAGAGGAGCCTATCATGTACAAGACATCCTCTATAAATAGAGGAAGAATTGAAGCAACACAACAAGATACACTCAAGAATACACTTGTTCTTACATTGTCTTATTTCTTGTTGTAATTTGCCTAGCTATTCACTTTCACATTTGTTGGGAAATTATTTTGTAGATTTTGATGAATGCCATGTAAAACTTAGGATTTAATTCCTCTGTGCTATGTCAAGCTCCAAAAGTGATTTTGGAAAAAAGGATCTTCAAGTAATGGAGTATCCCAAAAATTCAAAACTCCAAATGGTGCACACACATTTATTCCAAAGCACAATCACAAGCAAACTGGCCTTGGTTATAAAGGAAAAGGAAAACATCCGATTGAGTATCTTTGAGAGGGCAGTGAGAAGAAAGCACCCGAGTTCTCAAAGCAAACTCAAACAGAAATACTCGTAAAGAAGAAAGCGAGCTACCAAAAACCCGGAAGTTCTATAAAAGAAACACATATGATGGGAATGGTAGAAAGTACCCAAGCCAAGTGATTGGGATAATGTGAACTTTCAGCAAAGACGTATGGAATATAAGTCTAAGTGGCAAAGGCCTAGAATTCAGCAAAGGCCATTCCAAAGGTATAAGAGCTTTCATCAGCACACATATGCACCTAGGCACTACACTCGGAGATATCACAACTACCCAAAGAAGGCAATTGCTAAAACACATACACAGCATACGAGAAAAGAGAGGCAATTTGTATGAAGCTAGAACCCCAAGCAATTTGCCAAAATTAATTATGATTATGGCAGCGATAAATGGCAACCCCTTAGAGTCAAATCATTTGGCTATAGGTTGGTTGGATCATCTTACAATACTAACCCCTCGGGACCCAGGCAAGTATGGGTACCTAAAACCTAACTTCCTTGATTGCGAGTTCAAGGAGAAGCGGTGAGTGCCAAGGAACCTGGTACATGGATAGTGGTTGTTCCAGGCACATGACAGTAACAAGAAAAATCTATCAAAATTCAAGGAAGTCGAGAGGTGCAAAAGTCATATTTGGAGGAAATGAAGCTCGGGGAGAAATAAGAGGCATTGGATCCATCAAGAAAAATGGATTAGAAATCACGGATGTTGCATATGTTGAAGGACTCAAATTCAATACGCTAAGTATTAGCCAACTCGTGACAAAGGCTACAATGTTGGATTCAACATGGGTATATGCCAAATCAAGAACATTGAATCCAATGAGGTTGTGTTGCAAGGATGCAGACAAAAGAACATGTATGTGGTAGATTGGTCAACTGCAACACCAAGCACTTGTCTACTAGCAAAGAGCACAGCTGAATCAAGTTGGTTGTGGCACAAAAAGCTGAGTCACCTAAATTTCAAAACAATTAACAAGCTTGCCAGAAGCAGTCTTGTAGAAGGATTTCCAGACTCAGTATACAAGAAGGAAAGTGTATGTTATGCATGCCAGATGGGAAAGAAAATCAAATCATCATTCAAAGAAAAGACATGTCCATCTTCAACAAGAATATTGCACTGCTACATATGGATCTATTTGGTCATTGAACCAGCTAGCATAAGTGGGAAGAAATACACCTTGGTGGTAGTAGATGACTACTCAAGATATACATGGACAATATTCATGTGTAAGAAGAAAAAACTCCCATAGCTGGTGAAAAGAATCCAAAATGAGAAGAGTCAAACCATTATCAAAATAAGATCGACGGAGGAACTGAGTTTGTCAATAGTATAATCACTCAAGATCTTGTATTGAAAATGGTATTGGTCATGAATTATCTGCGGCAAGGACTCCACAACAAAATGGAGTTGCGAGAAAGAAGGAATAGAACTCTTAAAAAGCGAGAAAGGACCATGTTAGGTGAAGCGGGGCTACCTAAAAGATTTTGGAAAGAATAAACACATCATGCTATACTCAAAATAGATGCATGATAAGCAGACGGTGACAAAGACTCCTATGAGATTTGGGACGAGGGAGAAAGCCAAATGTTGCATATTTTAGAATATTTGGATGCAAATGCTTCATCCATAACAATGGCAAAGATAATTTAAAAGCTTTTGATGCTAAAGTCGATGAAGGTATCTTCTTGGGATACTCGGTGAAAGCAAAGCCCACTGAGTACTCAACAAGAGGACTATGGTTACGGAGGAATCCATTCATGTGGTGTTTGATGAGCAAATGTAAATGGAGAAGACATTGAAGAGTCGGTGATAATTTGAATCAACCAACCATGCGAGAAGAGTCCCTATCTTTCAAGGTGGAAGTATAAACCGGATGAAGATGAGATAGCCGAGTCTCAAAAACAGTTGGAAAATCTGCGGCTAAGTGATGATGAGAGAGCGATCAAAGCAACATAATTTGCAAGCAAGACGATCTGAATCCGCTAACTTACTCCAACTTTGATGTAAGATGGATGAGAGACCATCCACGAGAATTAGTCATTGGAGATGTAAGAGAAGGTGTCAAAACGAGATCCAGAGCTCAACAAGAAGCAATGTTCACATGCTTTATCTCACAAATAGAGCCTAAAGATGTGTCACAAGCATTGGTTGACACACATTGGATTCAAGCCATGCAAGAAGAGCTGAATCAGTTTGAAAGAAATAAAGTGTGGGAACTGGTTCAAAGACCTACCCATCAAAATGTTATTGGCACTAAATGGGTATTCAGAAACAAGATGAATGAGGAAGGTTCTGTGGTAAGAAACAAAGCAAGATTGGTAGCCAAAGGATATTGCCAAGAAGAAGGGGTAGATTTTGATGAAACATTTGCTCATGTGGCAAGATTGGAAGCCATAAGGATGTTTCTTGCCTATGCAGCTCACAAGAACTTTATTGTATATCAAATGGATGTAAAGAGTGCATTTCTTAATGGTTTATTGGAAGAAGAAGTGTATGTTGAACAACATCCAGGATTTGAGCAGAAGACTCTTGGAGATAAAGTATACAAACTCAAGAAAGCTCTATATGGGTTGAAACAGGCACCAAGAGCATGGTATGATATTTTGTCACAATTCTTGACTGGGAACGGATTCACAAAAGGTAAAGTGGACAAAACACTCTTCAGAATTCAAGATAGGAAGAGTATAATGCTTGTTCAAATATATGTGGATGATATCATCTTTGGATCCACAAACAAAGAGCTGTGTGATAAATTTTCAAATCTTATGCAAAGCAAATTCGAAATGAGCATGATGGGAGAGCTGACATTCTTCCTTGGACTCCAAGTGAAACAGCTGAAGGATGGAACCTTCATAAGTCAGACAAAATACACCAGGAGATTTAATGAAGAAATTTGGTATGGAAGAGAAGTCTTCTATGAAAATACCAATGAATACATCATCAAAATGGATATGGATGCGGATGGCAATCCTGTAGATCAAACAAGATCTGAGCACTTATTGGATTATTGCTTTATCTCACGGCAAAAGCGGGCGGACATCACCTTTCTTTGTAGGTGTATATGCAAGATTTCAATCTGCTCCAAAAGAAAGCCACATATTTGCGCCAAGAGGATCTTGAGATATTTGAAAGGAAGCCGAGAAGTTGGCCTATGGTATCCAAAGGAAGGCGGATTCAAGCTAATTGGTTATTGATTCGACTATCTTGGATGTAGAGTTGACAGAAAAGCACCTCGAGGCACATGTCAAATGCTTGGAAATAGGCTAATTTCTGGTTTAGCAAAAAGCAAATTTCAATAGCCACCTCTACAAAAGCGAGAATACATAGGCTGCAAAGGCAGTTGTTGTGCCCAAGTCTTTTGGATGAGGCGGTGAGAGACTATGAAGTTGAAGAAAAGGAAATTCCAATCATGTGTGATAACACAAGTGCAATTGCAATCACTCAAAATCCAGTGTTGCACTCAAGAACAAAGCATATCGATGTCAGATATCACTTCATAAGAGATCATGTTGAAAAGAAAGACATCACCTTGGAATATATTTCAACTAATAAGCAGTTGGCTGACATATTCACAAAACCATTATGTGAGTCAAGATTTGAAGAACTCAAGCATGAGTTAGGGTTAATTGAGCTGAGTTGACACTCAGAAGACTCAAAGAAAAGAGATGAAACATGAAAAGAGGAAAAAGAGTGAATTTCGTAATTCAGCTAAGTGAATCAGCCGTATCCAAAAATCAGTTGTATCGAGTTAGCTGACAGCTGAGTAACTAGGAGAGCAGTGAGAAGAAGGATTGAATCAGCTAAGGAACAAGCTGAGTCATTCATGAGCAAAGTGACAAAAACGCAGTCGTTTTTACTAAGCGGTAATATTTTTAAGAATGACGTCAGCATAATTATGACGTGTACAGGCTAAAGCTGAACACCAAGCTTATGATTGGATATAAATGTTGCCGTATTAAATGCGAGAAATTCAATGTAAATCGGCGTGCAAGATCTAAGCCATTGATTTTGATCAAATTTCAAAAACCACCCGCACGTCCTTTCATGAATCATACTTAAACCATTTCGTCCGTTTCTCTCACACTTTACCAAAAAATGTTCATCTCTCTCTCGAAAGCAAAAGCAAAAATTTTCTCTCAAAATCCTATCTATCCTCAGTTCAGTTTTCAAGTTTCGATCGGTAAAACATCTTGAAATGGCATCTACACATGACTTTGTCAAGCTAGGAAAGCAAATCCACACCGGGTCTACTGTGGATTTCGATGGTATGGTTAAACAGGGGTCCGACGACACCCTAGTGAAGAAGATTCTTGAGAAATTGGAAACGTCAAAACTGAAACCGTTTCTAACGTTGGAGTTTCCGATGACCTATGTGGAAGAGGTCGCGACGCTTCTCGTGAACGCTGAAGTTCACGATGAGGGCATCAAGTCCTCTGTTCATGGAAAGAAGTTCACCATCTTTGCCAAGGATTTGGTGAACACGCTTGTTGTTCTTGGCGGAAGGAGTGCGGAGATTCATGAAGTGAGGTCGACCTCGATCTTTGCTTGGAAGGAAGAAGCTAAGTCCGACTATGTTGCAAAAGTGGTCTACACAGCTAACAAGAGGCTGCTGAAAGAGGACTACCACAAATTGCTGGACATCGTTGCCAAATGCATAGACATCAAATTTGGCAGCTTTTACCAATTGTCTAAAGCTGGCTGATCGTAATGGTTGCGATCCTTGAAGAAAGGAAGGTGAATTGGGCTGAGTTTGTCTACTGGCGGACTCGCCCGAACGTTGGGAACAAATCCTTCAAGGAGAATGGAACGTTTGGAGGTTCCCAGGATACGGCCTGGTGATTGGCGGTGATGGAGGTAAAAGGAGTCCCTCTTCGACATGGAAAGGCGTTCCATGTAAACAAGAGGATGTTCGAGATCAAACCTATCTGGCGCACGAAGAGAGCATACGCCAAGAGGGCGTCACGAGTGAGGGGAATCGGTGACCACTGAAGATACTGATTGTCTCCTCTCCTCTAAAGAAAAAGGATGCCCCTGCATTTGCTAAAAAGATTGTTGCCCTGCAAAGAAAGAAAAAGAAATCTGCTCCTGCCCTGCAGCCGAGTCACCGCCCGCGTAGTGTCTCCGCCCCTGTGACCGCAATAGAGAAGAAACCATTAATCCCTTCTCGATAATCAAGAAGAAGAGGACTGCCACAACAAGGAAAGCAGCTGCCTCTAAGACATCTGCGAAGGCATTTGTAGGTCCCAAGGGGTGTAAGTGTAAGGTTTAGAAGGGGGTTGAATAAACCTTACCAAAATTTTGATTTAGTCCTTTTAAAAGTTCGAGTTGATACTACGGTTGTGTCCTTGGTGATGACCAATTTAGTTAATCGGTAGAGTTAGTCTCTCAACGAGACTCAATGAGCCGTTGATGGAATAACTCAAATTTTGTTAAGTCTAAATTAACTCAAGCGTGGTTTGTTTTATTGGAAGACTTAACACCCTTAAGTTTGGTTAAGTAGAGATTTAGAGCTTGATTTAGTACTTAGAGACTATCTAATGGATAGCAAATATGTCGACAAATTTAAACAAATATGAAGCAAGAATTAAAGTCTTTGAAATGTAAATGACACAATAAGATTTTTATAGAGGTTTGAAGATGGGGTAATTCTTCTACTCCTCTCTTCTCCAACTCCTGGAGGAATCCACTAGGTATTGATCGATGTATACAAAGTGGTAATGACCCGGATACAAGTCTTGATCACACGGTGACTTGATCCTTTGGGACCGGTCTGGAGATGCCTTGATCACTCGGTGGCTTCTCGTGCGACTCGAACCTTCTTCACAGGCGCTCCTTGCTACTCTGACCCACTTGCTCAAGCTCTTTGGATTTGATCACGAAGCCCTCCAAAAGCTAAAGACTTGGTTCGACCTTGAACCTTCCTACAATCCTTCGTGGAATGTAGACCCCCTTGATTCTTGGTAATTTCCTCTTCAGCGATTGAAGTTATCTTTCCTTCACGGTGAGTGTTGGATTGATGTTCTTCGTAATGTAGGCTTGAGGATTTAGCGTTTAATAACTTGAGAATATTTTAGGTTACAGATTCTAATAATTGCTTGAATGTTTTGGTTACGTCACCTGCTCTCGAGTCATTCCTCGGCCTTTTATAGTGATCTTTCAAAAATCGCCCGTTGAAGAGATAGACTTATTTTTGAAAGTCACTTGTGGTCGTTGGCTTGTCTTATTCTGATCCTTGGAATTGCCACTTCCTCGTATGAATTGTTCTCCGGCTTTTCGAGTTCGACACGGTGTAGTGCTTCCCATTGGTTAATTCCTTTTGCACGCTTCTCGGGGTGAGCACTTGAGAAAGGTAGTATGGAGATATTACTTGTTTAGGTAATTCTCTTGATTTACGTGCAACGGATCTTTTTGATTATCTCGACTTGATTGCATTTCCTTGCTTTCCCAGGTGACTTAGAGTCGACTTCCATTCATTGGATGACTCTTCTGTCACTTCAACTTGAGACTTGGCTTTTCTTGAGTTGACTTGTGATACTCCACTCAGTGCATCTCACTGCTCCTTGATAGAGTTCCGTCTTCTCTTCTTTGCCATACTCAATTTGTCTTGCAATGAGTCTTCCTTCTAGTCTCTAGTTGTTTTCTTGCATGTTTGGGCATAGTTGACTTAACTCAGCATGACCAGCCCTATTTATTACAAAGCAGTTTACGACAATAATTGGGGTGCCAACTTCCTATTCTAAGTTTTACATGGCATTCATCAAAATCTAAACAATAAATTTCCCAACAATTTCCCCCTTTTTGATGATGCCAAAACTTAAACCATACAAAAATGTAAATAGCAAAGATACATACATATAGTGTATTCACATAGAATGTATGCGTAGAATCAATCCTTTTATTGATCATAACATTCTTGTTCTTTTACACAACTGTTTACAAGGTGTATCAGAGCAAACATTTGTCTACACAAAAAGATAAAGAATTCATAGCTTTATTGCAGAAGACTTACATAGTATGTATTTACATAATAAAATACATGAAGGGGTGGACAACAACACTTCATCTCCTTCGATGTCTCATTCTTTCATCTTGTTCAAAGATCTTACGCTCTTCTTCTTTTTTCGTCGTCAAATTTGCCTTCTTCTTCTTTTCATATGCCTTCCTGGCAGCCTTCATCTCTTCTTAATCTCTCTTGTCTTTCCTCCCATAGCTGAGTTTGTCTCTTGTTTTTCTTCTATTCTTTTCGCATACTCAGCATTACTTTTAGCCACTTGCAAATTTGCTACTTGGTCAAGATCACCCATTGAGATCCCTCCTTTCTTGCCTGGATCTACGTATTCAATGTTTTTGGGCGGAGGCCAGGTGCGAAACCTCTTCCTCCACCACCGCTTCTTCCTCTACCTGGGCATGTATTGTCTTGGGGTCTTCTTCTTTCCGGTGAGTGACCGGCGGAGTGACCAGAGAGTGAGGATCGGGCCGAGTCTGTCGTTTACTGTCGCCTTCTTCACATAACGTGAGACCCTTTTCCCAAGTACAAGTCCCAAGCTTGAGCCATAGACATATTTGCAAAGTATCCTTGGATGCGGCGTTTTAAATTCATCAAGCGATCGTGGCTCTGTCCCGGGCATCCGAGATGGCATAAGTGTCTCATCTTTGGAATGCCTCCATGTTGTTTCAAGATGTTCATAACTCGGGCATCCATTCTTCCTTCCACTTCCTCCATCCCCGCTTCAATTGTTTTTCTCTTTTCGGACATAGATATAGCAGTGTTGGAGTGGCGAAATCACTGGGAGTTTCTTGGCGATAATATCATTTTGTGACAATACCTTGTTGAGGGTTTGTGCGATCATCAAGGTCACATCTTTCGATCCTTCCCCCTCAACGGACTTTCCTTTCTTTTGTTTCAACACTTCCTCGGTGACTTTCCCTTCGCAATTGATCCTCTTTTTCGCCTTCAGATCTCTTTTGTGCTTTAAGGTATTCCTCTTCCCCTTTTTGGCATCATCAAAGGAGAGAGGAACTCTGAAACAGATCGCAAGCGAGAAATCGAGAACTGCGATAGTGGAGTTCTTTGAGTCCTTTGTGGAGTATGCGGCACGAAATTCGGAGCGAGTAGCGTTGGACTCACTTGAAATTAGCTTCATTTCGGCCATGAGAAGGCTGAATTTTTTGTCCATATTTTCTTCCGTACGCCGGAGATCACTCTTATTTTGCTCACGCAGTGACTTTATCTCGGCAGTGTGAGCTTCGTGCAGTGCTCAATGTGTTCTCTCAATTTCGTTTTTGCATCGCATTCTCGCTCTCCATACAAGCGACTTGTTGAACAATGTCTGAAGTATCTAACTTGTTCCACACGCATTGTTTCTTCTTTTTGCCACCATTCGATCCTCGATCTGTTGTTATGCCTCTCAAGTCGCCATAAGGTTGGCATCTTTGTTGTCGATCGCATGTCCATAGAGGCTCGATGCCTCTCCATCCGTTCAATTTCAAAGCAAATAATGCCTTGAACACTTCCCGAACTTGATTGTTTCTTCCGTTGCATTTGATGGCCACGCACGTCAAAGTCATAGTCACCGAACGATGGTACTGGCGAAATGACGGAGGTCAGTGCGTAGAGCGTGCGAGCTCGTTCTCGACTCTTCATGAAGGTCGGGTACCTACGAGGAAAAAGGAAATGATTCTACAAAGGAATCATCACGGCCAACAGGATTTGTTCAATGATGAGAGGTGCGCGTGAAGTTCCTTTTGAGTCGAACTGCGCTGACTTGGGGAGCCTGCGCAGATGGACTGTTTCGATTGGGGTCTGTTGTGAAGTGGACCCGAACTTGCCGAGCCTCACTGTCTCAACAGCCGTTGGTCTCAATTTGGTTTTTCTCCAATTGAGTGGACTGGTCTCGGCCTTATCGAAGCGTCATCGGACGATGATGAGATTTCCATTGGTGGCTCATCATCAAAATTAAAGGTTTTGACGAGTAGTCTTGAGATCGACTTGCTCGTCCGGGAACATCCGCACTGAGTCTTTTGGATCTATCACGGGGGATGACTCGAACTTCTTTCGTCGCCTTCCGATCCCGGAAAGGTTACATCGATTATCCGGGAATCATGAAGCGCGCTTATCTCCTTTTCGGATGTATCAATGATAGCGGGAGGGATGTTCTCTACTTCACTTCTTTACCCCGGAAGTCTCAACCTCCGTGGCCTTCATTACCTCCTACAGTCTCAAAGCTAGCGGTGAGGCTTGGACCTCCCTTTCGACGATGTCATTTGTCTTAGGGTCTTCTCGTGGTGGCATCCATTGGAGTCTCAACCCCATGGATTGCACTTTCATCGCCCAGTGTTAACTCCCGTGGTACATTCTTCTCGTGCCTCATTGCATCGCCGGCGTCATTAGCCGGAGCGATTGGCACCTCGGTGAGACAGTCTCAACTATCCGAGCCGTTGATGGCAACTTCTTTGTTCGTTTTGTGTTTGTACTTTCTCCACTTCACTTCGGATTCGTTGTGGAGTCATCCGGCAAAGATTCTCCCACCTTGCTGCAGTGGAGGGAGTTTCCCCTCACGGGGCGCACCATTGGTGAGTGACTTGGAATGGGGTCACTCGTCTCCAAACTCCATTTCTTTCTGAGTGTTCGGCCGTTAGGGCGGGTGGTAAGACACCTTCATTAGGGGGTTAGCTCAACCGTTGGGGTCCCCACTAACCCGATTTCATCGCCAATTCCCTTAATTGCTTCTTCCGAGTGAGTGGGGAAGTGGTGGCGAATAACGGTGGCGATTTCTTTGAACCACTCTATTGGATCAATTTCCACTGTGTGTTTTGGAGGACTCTCCTGGTCCCTCCATCATGCTCTTCTCATGAAGAAGTCGGATTCATGCATTGCTGTTGCATTTGCACCTCTTCTAGCGGCGGCGATGCAGATCCGGATCCTCATCATCTGTCGAGATAAGACATCAAGGAGATGATGTGTGTGTTACGGTGCGGTGATAGGCGAATCTTTGGCCTTCTCACGTGCCTCGCCTTCCTCTCGCTTGTCTTTCCTTCTCCTTGTCCTTGAAGATCTGCAAGATATCGTGCGATTTTCTTCATCCGGTCTTGGACCACGGTGGTCACTCAAGGAAGTTCAGAGTTCCTCTTCTTCTTCTATAAATTCAGGCCGTTGGAACTGTTCCCTTGATCGACTCAATTTCCACTTTCTCCACTCTCGAGACAATTTTGGATGTCCGGGTAAAGTGGGGATAGGATCATCACATCACCGTCGCTCTATCAGCGAACTTCTTCTTGTGTCTCGGCTGCGCGGACTACAGCTATTTCTCCGATTTGCCTCTGTTGATCGCCTTCGCAGACTTAGCAATTATTTCATCTATAGTATCTGGAGACTCTCTACTTCTCCAGTGAGTCTCCAGTCTGCTCGGTGAGTGGCGACTCAATAGGTTTCTCAAGCTCGGAGTGCTTGATGATTCTTCTTCGTCTCCTAGTTTGTACGGAGGGATTTCGGTTCGGAGAGACGATTTCTTACGAGTCTTGGGCGGCGGGGCGTGCTTTGGTGTTTTTTCTCGAGAAGCTGGCCGTCTTGGCTTGTCGATCTCTCTTTTTGACGATCGGAGAAAGGTAGTTGAGAGTCCTTCTCGGCCCGGCTGCGCTGAGGCGGGAGACACTACTACGGGGGAGGTGACTATTTCTTGGGGCGGGAGCGAGTTTGACTTTATTTGCTGCGGGAAGCAGCGAGTCTTCTTAGCTTGTTGCAGGGCAGCTTTCTTCTTTGGCGGAGAGGAAACAGATTGTATCTTCGAGGGTGGTGATTCCCCTCACTCGTGTCGGCTCTCTTCAGTGCGCCGAGAGAGGTTTGATCTCGAACATCCTCTTGTTTACATGGAACGCCTTTCCATGTCTAAGAGGACTCTTTCACTTCCATCACCGGCCAATCACCAGGCCATATCCTAGGGATCCTCCAAATGTACCATCTTCCTTGAAGGATTTGTTCCCTACATTTTGGCATACTCTGCGTAAACAAACTCGGCCGATTTATTTTCCTTTCTTCAATGATCGCGCCATCACGATCAATTTTGCTTTTTGATTGGTCAAAGTCGCCAAATTTGATATCAATACATTTGGCAACTATGTCCAACGACTTGTGATAATCCTCCTTCAAGACCTCTTGTTTCTTTGTGTAAACTATTTTATCAAAGCATAGTCGGGCTTGGCTCTTCCTTCCAAGCGGCCCAGGTTTACATCGGCCGTTGATTTCGATGCTCATTCCGTCGGTAGTGCAAAGTGTTCACCAAATCCTTGGCGAGAGATGGTGAGCTTCTTTCCGTGAATGATGACTTTATCCCTTCATCGTGAATCTCGGCATTCACGTAGAATTGTGCGACCTCCTCCACATAGGTCATCGGATATTCCAATGTCGAAACGGTTTCAACCCGGATGTTTCCAATTTCTCGCAATTTTCTTCACTAGGGTGTCGTCGGACCTGTTTCACCATCCGTCGAAATCCACAGAGACCCGGTGTGGATTTGCTTTCCTAACTTGACAAAATCATAGGTTGGTGCCATTTTTAGGATTTCACGAAGAAAACTTAGAGATTGATTTGAAGATAGATAGGGTTTTGAGAGAGTTTTTGCCTTTGCGAGAGAGAAAGAAATGAATGAAGAGTTTTGGTAGTGTGTGAGAGAAACGGACGAAAATGGTTTAAGTATGGTTTATGAAAGGGCGTGCGGGTGGTTTTGAAATGTGATCGAAATCAACGGCTTAGATTTTGCACGCCGATTTAGCATTTAATGTCTCATATTTAATGCGGCAGCATTTATATCCAATCATAAGCTTGGTGTGCGGACTTTTGCCTGTACACGTCATAATTATCTTGACGTCATTCTTAAAAACATTCCCGCTTAGTAAAACGATTGCGTTTTTGTCACTTTTCTCATAAATGATTCAACTTTTACCTGGTGGTTTAACTCTTCTTCTCACGATTTTCTTTGTGACTCATTGTCGGTGACTTGGTGTAGTTGTCTTTCTTATAATTTGATTCATTGGTGATTTTGGAGTTCACTCTTTTTCCCTTTTCGTGTTCCATTTCTTTTTTTTTTTTTTTTTTTTGATTCTTCCGAGTGTGTCAGCTCAATTCAATTAACCCTAACTCATGCTTGAGTTCTTCAAATCTTGATTCACATAATGGTTTTGTGAAGGTGTCGGCCCAATTGTTTATCGGTTGAGATATATTCCAAGATGATGTCCTTCTTTTCAACATGATCTCTTATGAAGTGATATCCGACATCGATATGTTTTGTTCTTGAGTGCAACATAGGATTTTGAGTGATTGCAATTGCACTTGTGTTATCACACATAATTGGAATCTCTTTTTCTTCAAATTCATAGTCTCTCATTTCTTTGTCTCATCCATAGGACATGGGCACAATGTTTGCCCGCAACTATGTATTCCGTCACTTGGTGTAGAGGTGGCTATTGAATTTTGCATTTTGCTAAACCAGAAATCAGCTTGTTTCCTAGCATTTGACATGTGCACGAGGTGCTCTTCCTTTCAACTATGCATCCAAAGATAGTCGAGTCCGAATAGCCGATTAGCTTGAATCCACCTTCCTTTGGATACCATAAGCCAACTTGGCTTCCTTTCAAGTATCTCAATATTCTCTTCTTTCTTTGTCATATGGCTCTCTTTTGGAGCGATTGAAATCTTGCACATACACCTACAAAGAAAGGTGATGTCGGCACGCTTGTTGTGAGATGAGCAATGATCCAATAAGTGCTATGTATCTTGTTTGATCTACGGGCTTGCCATCCGCATCCATGTCCATTTTGGTGATGTATTCATTGGTATTTTCTGAAGACTTCTCATCCATACCAAATTTCTTCATTAAATCTCTCTTTGTATTTAGTTTGACTTATGAACGTTCCATCCTTCGAGTTGTTTCACTTGGAGTCCAAGGAAGAATGTCGACTCTCCCATCATGCTCATTTCAAATTTACTTTGCATGAGGTTTGAAAATTTTTCACACGATTCTTTGTTTGTGGATCAAAAATGATGTCATCCACATATATTTGAACAAGAAATATACTCTTTTTCTTGGATTCTGAAAAGTGTTCTATCTACTTTTCCTTTTGTGAATCCATTCTCGATTAGGAATTGTGACAAGGTAACATACCATGCTCAGGTGCTGTTTCAATGCATACAAGGCTTTCTTGAGTTTGTATACCTTATCTCCAAGAGTCTTCCGCTCAAACCCGGAGGTTGTTCAACATACGCTTCTTCTTCCAATAGACCATTTAGGAATGCACTTTTTACATCCATCCGATATACAATGAAATTCTTGTGAGTCGCATAGGCAAGAAACATCTTTATTGCTTCCAATCTTGCTACATGAGCAAATGTTTCATCAAAATCTATTCCTTCTTCTTGGCAATATCCTTTGGCTACCAATCTTGCTTTGTTTCTTACCACGTAACCTTCCTCATTCATCTTGTTTGAATACCCATTTAGTGCCAATAACATTTTGATGTGTGGGTCTTTGAACTAATTCCCATACTTTATTTTTTCAAACCGATTGACTCTTCTTGCATAGCTTGAATCCAATGTGTGTCATCCAATGCTTGTAACACATCTTTGGGCTTTATTTGCGAGATAAAGCATGTGAACATAGCTTCTTGTTGAGTTCGATCTTGTTTTGACACCTTCTCTTATATCTCCAATGACAAGTTCGGTGGATGGTCTCTCACCATCTTACATCGAGTTGAAGTAAGTTAGCGGGCTTCGATTGTCTAGCAGGTTGTGTTGCTTTGATCAGCTCTCTCGCACTCACTTTTGCAGATTTTCCATCATTTTATGAGACTCGGTTATCTCATCTTCATACGAGTTAATAGTTCGGCTTGGCAAAGATAGGGACTCTTTCTATGGTTGGATGATTGACTTATCGGTGACTCTTCAATGTCTTCTCTATTTACATTTGGCTCATCGAATACCACATGAATGGATTCTTCCGCAACCATAGTCCTTTTGTTGAGTACTCTGTAGGCTTTGCTTCGGTGAGTATCCCGAGAAGATACCTTCATCTCGCTTTAGCATCAAAGGCCTTTAGATTGTCTTTGCCATTATTGTGGATGAAGCATTTACATCCAAATATTCTAAAATATGCAACATTTGGTTTTCTTCCAGTCCAAATCTCATAGGGAGTCTTTGTCACATTTGTCTGTTTATCATACATCTGTTTTGAGTGTGGCAGTGTGTTGATTGCTTGACCCCAAAATCTTTTGGCAACCCTGCTTGCCTAACATGGTCCTTGGCCGCTTTCTTTTTGAGAGTTATGTTTCTTCTTTTCGCAACTCCATTCTCATTGTGGAGTCCTTGCCGAGATAGTTCATGACCAATACCATTTTCAATACAATATTGAGTTATTATTCCATTGACAAACTCGATTCCTGCCTCGATCTTATTTTGATAATGGTTTGGCTCTTCTCATTTTGAATCCTCTTCATCGATTGTGGTAGTTTCAGAGAGTTTCTTTCTTCTTACACATGAATATTGTCCATGTATATCTTGAGTAGTCATCTACTACCACCAAGGTGTATTTCTTTCCACTTATGCTAGCTGGTTCTCATTGGGCCAAATAGATCCATATGTAGCAGATGCAATATTCTTGTTGAAGATGGGCATGTCTTTTCCGTGAATGATGATTTGATTTGTTTTCCTTTTCGACATGCTTCACATATACTCTCCTTTATGTATACCGAGTCCGGAAGTCCTTCCACAAGATTACTCGGCAAGCTTGTTAATCGTTTTGAAATTCAGTGACTCGGCTTTTTGTGCCACCAACTTGATTCGGTGTGCTTTTTGCTAGTAGGCAGATCTTTTGGGTGTAGCGGTTGACCAATCTACTATATACATGTTCTTTTGTATCGCATCCTTGCAACACAACTTCATTAGATTCGAGTGTCCTTGATTTGGCATATACCCATGTTAAATCCAACATTATAGCCCTTGTCATGAGTTGATCGATGCTTAACAAGTTGAAGTTGAGTCCTTCAACATATGCAACATCCGTGATTTCTAATCCTTCTTGATGGATCCAATGCCTCTTATTTCACTGGAGCTTCATTTCCTCCAAATATGACTTTTGCTCCTTTAACTTCTTTGAATTTTGACAGATTTTTCTTGTTTCTGTCATGTGTCCGGAACAATGCTTTGCCCATGTACCAGGTTCCTTGGCACTCACTATTCCTTGAACCCGCAATCAAGGAAATTAAGTTTTAGGTACCCATATTTATCCGGGTCCCGAGGGGTTAGAATTGTAAGATGATCCAACCAACTTATAGCCAAATGATTTGACTCTAAGGGGTTGCCATCTATCGATGCCATAATCATAATTAATCTTGGCAAATTGCTTGGGATTTTAGGTTCATACATTTGTCTCTTTTTTGTCGTATGCCTGTGTATATGTTTTAGCAATCGCCTTCTTTGGGTAATTGTGGTGTCTCGAGTGTAGTGCCTAGGTGCATATTTGTCTTGATGAAAGCTCTTATACTTTTGGAATGGCCTTTTGAGTTCTGGCCTTTGCCATTTGGGCTTATATTCCATAAGTCTATCTTTGATAGTTCACATCATTCCAATCACTTGGCTTGGATATTTTCTACCATTCCCATCATATGTATTTCTTTTATAAATTTTAAGGGTTTTTGGTAGCTCGCTTCTTCTGAGTATTTTCTTTGGAGTTTCTTGAGAACTTGACCGATCTTTTCTCGGTTGTCCTTTCCGCACTCAATCGGTCGTTTTCCTTTTCCTTTATAACCAAGGCCGTTTGCTTGTAATTGTGCTTTGGAGTGAATGTGTGTGCAACATTTAGAGTTTTGGATTTTTAGACTATTCATTGCTTGAAGATCCTTTTTCCAAAATTACTTTTGAGTTTGACATAGCATGAGAGGAATTAAATCCTAAGCTGTCTTGTCTCCACATTCTCTTTGACTCATAATAAGATCATCCAATGATTTAGATGCCTTAGTGAATGATGCAATCACATTTTTGAGGTCATTCTCCTCTTTTCTATGGCAACTATTTCTCGCATTAGCTTAGCATTTTCAAAGCCTTTAAACTTTCATTTTCATCGGCCTATTTGACTTAGAGTACTCGGCTCTTAGTCATTTGTGAGTTTTGTCTTTTGAGTAGTTGTTTTCCTCATTTAGTAGTGTGTGCGAGGATTTAATGTGTTTAAAGTCTTTCATCATTTTGCCTAATGAATCATAAAGATCGGTGGGTGATGAAGTGTGTGTGTCATCACTATCACTAGAATCCGAGTTTGATGAGTTAGAGTGTACCTCATCTTCTTGGTCGAGTTGATCTTGTTCTTGGCCATTAAAGGATCAGGGTTTCTTCTTCGTAGTCACTTGAGTAGTCGCTTCTTTGCTTTCAATCATTGTCTCTCTTGACTTGGTCAAGTTTGGATCTCTGAGCCAACATTGCCTTTTTCTTTTCTTGTCTTCTTTCTCTCAAGACCTTTCTTTCTTCTTCATTCCCGTATTTGTTGACTACGAGGATATGGGCGATCAATGGCATAGTGACCTGGTTGTCTACAGGCCAAAGATAGATATTCAACCTTTTGATCGCCTCTCTTTCCATTCTTGGATTGTCACCCCTTTGATATTGACTTTTTGATGATCATTCTCTTGGTTGGCCTATCTTCCCTGACTTGGAGTGAGCCGAGTGTCTTCGGAAGATTCGCCCTTGCCTCTCTTGTAGTTCTTATTGAAGAACTTGTTGAACCTTTTAACCATCGGGGGCTATTTCTTCCGGATCAATGACTTCTTTGACCTCGCTCTCTTTCCATCCTTAACAATTAGAGCGTTGTTTTGGGTACAAAATGTGCCTCTTCCTCGATCTTTTCTTCTCGGCTCAAATTCGTAGGCTTTGAGATCCGAGAATAGTTCATGGTTGGAGGTCTTCGATAGGTCCATGGAATGCCTTAGTGCCATGACCTTCATTTCCCATTCGGTTGGGAGACTTTTTAAGATCTTCATACATATTTCTTCTCGTGTATATTCCTTTCCGAGTGCGAGATAGCTCGTTGGTGATTTCGTGAACCGAGCATCCGCTTGATCCAGGTTTTCTCCGAGATCATTTTGAAGTTCTCAAATTTACCAGACGGCCACGATAATTTGTTTTCTTTGATTTGCTTCGAGCCTTCACAAATCAATGTTAGCTTGTCTGCATTTCTTTAGCCGTTTTGCATGATTTGACTTTATTGAACATGGCTTTGTCCAATGTTTTGTAAAGGATGTCCTTGGCTACATTGTCCAGGTTGTATCTTTTTTTGTCATCATTTGTCCATTCGAGTTCTTGGTTTTTCAACCATAGTGGTCTAGGGACAACATCCTCTTCTCCTTCAGCTGCAGCTCTTCTTACGATTGTGTTCACCTTTAAGATTTGCAATGGCCCATCCTCTATCACTATCCACATCTCATCATGTAATCTTTGATAGATGAGCTCGCATACGAATTTTCCAATCATCAAATTCTTCAATTGTGAAATAGGGATGCGTGTCAAATTTGCTTCCATGATAATAAATTTTAATGATAAAAAGAGTTTTGAAAGTTTAAGTACTAAAGCAGACTTTGAAAAGTTTGGAGATCTAGTTCAAGAACTGATGCACGGAAGGCTCAATGAACCAACCGCTCTAATACCACTTGTAGGTCCCAAGGGGTGTAAGTGTAAGGTTTAGAAGGGGGGTTGAATAAACCTTACCAAATTTTTGATTTAGTCCTTTTAAAAGTTGAGTTGATACTACGCTTATGTCCTTGGTGGATGACCAATTTAGTTAATCAAGAGAGTTAGTCTCTCAACGAGACTCAACGAGCCATTGATGGAATAACTCGATTGTTAAGTCTAAATTAACTCAACTGTGGTTTGTTTTCAACGGAAGACTTAACACCCTTAAATTTGGTTAAGTAGAGATTTAGAGCTTGATTTAGTACTTAGAGATTATCTAATGGATAGCAAATATGTCACAGATTTAAACAAATATGAAGCAAGAATTAAAGTCTTTGAAATGTAAATGACACAATAAGATTTTTATAGAGGTTCAAGATGGGGTAGTTCTTCTACTCCTCTCTTCTCCAACTCCTGGAGGAATCCACTAGGTATTGATCAAGATACAAAGTGGTAACAACCGGCATACAAGTCTTGATCACACGGTGACTTGATCCTTTAGACTCGGGCCTGAGATGCCTTGATCACTCACCGGTGGCTTCTCGTGCGACTCGGCTTCTTCAGGCGGGCCTTGCTTTGCTACTACAGCCCACTTGCTCAAGCTCTTTGGATTTGATCATGAAGCCCTCCAAAAGCTAAAGACTTGGTTCGACCTTAAACCTTCCTACAATCCTTCGTGGAATGTAGACCCTTGATTCTTCGGTAATTTCCTCTTCAACCGATTGAAGTTATCTTTCCTTCACGGTGAGTGTTGGATTGATGTTCTTCGTAATGTAGGCTTGAGGATTTAGCGTTTAATAACTTGAGAATATTTTAGGTTACGCTTCTAATAATTGCTTGAATGTTTTGGTTCGGTCACCGCTTCTCGTGAGTCATTCTCGGCCTTTTATAGTGATCTTTCAAAAATCGCCCGTTGAAGAGATAGGTTTATTTTTTGAAAGTCACTTGTGGTCGTTGGCTTGTCTTGTTACGATCCTTGGAATTGCCACTCGTATGAATTGTTCTCCGCCTTTTCGTAGTTCGACACGGTGTAGTGTTTCCCATTGGTTAATTCCTTTTGCACGCTTCTAGATCGAGCACTTCGAGAAAGGTTGTATGGAGATATTACTTGTTTAGGTAATTTTCTTGATTTACGGCAACGGATCTTTTCGATTATCTCGACTTGATCGCATTTCATTGCTTTCCCGTGTGACTTAGAGTCGCCTTCCATTCATGGATGACTCTTCCGTCACTTCAACTTGAGACTTGGCTTTTCTTGAGTTGACTTGATCGATACTCCACTCACCGCATCTCACCGCTCCTTGATAGAGTTCCGTCTCTCTTCTTTGCCATACTCACTGCCTTGTCAATGAGTCTTCCTTCTAGTCTCTAGTTGTTTTCTTGCATGTTTGGGCATAGTCGACTTAACTCGGCCTTGACCAGCCCTATTTATTACAAAGCGGCTTACGACAATAATTGGGGTGCCAACTTCCTATTCTAAGTTTTACATGGCATTCATCAAAATCTAAACAATAAATTTCCCAACAAAGATTTACCTTCAATAAAAGGAGGAAGTGAGCGGATATCCCTTTGGTAAAAACAAAAAAGAAGAAGACTTTCCAAGCTCTCCGAGCTTGAGAAGACATTGAGTCTCTTTCACTTTTGGAGAAGATACCCGAGATCGCCGGGAGAAGTAGAGTCTCTAGAAGTGATCGATGAAATGGCAAGTCTGTTGAGGCCGATCGCAGAGAGCAAGTCGAAGACCCAGTTGTAGATAGAAATTTGAACAAGGAATGGCCGAGACAACCGAATCACAGACAGACGTGGTTGTGTCTCCGCTTTGTAATGAGCAGGCTACGAGGGTGTCGAGCAGCGAAGTCTGCTACCCCTAATCCTGGAAACGAGGGCCAGCAAGAGAATGATGAAGATGATGTAATCATGTACTCTCCATTGTATCCAGACATCCAAAATCGTCTGCGAGAGTGGAGAAAATGGAAGCTGAGCCTATCCAGAGTGCAGTTTGAAAGACCAGAGTTCATTGCTGAAGAAGAAGAACTCTTCAGGTTTCTTGAGGTTGACACAGTGCTGCAAGCCCTTGACGAGGATAATTGTATCAATATACTGCAGATTCGGAAAGAAAACGAACGAGCGCTAGAGAAGCATTTGAGAGACGCAGAAGCACGTGAGAAGGCCAAAGATCGCCCTCTCACCTGGCACCACCGATCATACACATTCTCACCTCGACGCCCTATCGAAAGTGATGAGGATCGGACCACTCGTTCTTTGCAGGGAAGAATTGCAAATGCAGCAAGCAATGCAAGAATCCAGAATCCTTCATGAGCAAAGAATGATGGAGGGACCAGGAGAGTCCTCCAAATCACAGCTGGAGATAGACCCTATGGGAGTGGTGCAGCATATTGCCACTGTTGTCGCTGCCACCACTTCCCAGCTCATTCGGAGGAAGGTATTAAGGAACGGCAATGGCGGGATTGTGGGGACCCCAGTCGAGCCAACCCCTAATGAAGGTGTCTCACCACCGCCCAACGGCTAAATACTCGGTGGGAAAAAGGGAGTCCTGAGACGAGTGACCTCATTCCAAGTCACTCAGCTGTTGTTCCAGCTGAGGGGGAAACTCCCTCCACTGCAGCAAGGTTGGAGGATGCTGCAGCTGACTCCACAATGCATCTCGGAGGCGAAGTGGAGAAGGAACAACAGCTGAATACACAGCAAGTTGTCACTGACGAGGCTCAGATAGTTGTGACTGTCTCAGCTGAAGTGCAACTGCTCTGCAGGCTAATGACGTTGTTGATGCGGTCGAGGCATAGGAAGGAACCGCCCGGGAGTTAACACTACAGGCGATGAAAGTGCAATCCATGGAGTTGAGACTCAAATGGATGCCACCTCGAGAAGACCCCAAGACAGTATGACACTGTCGAAAGGGATGTCAAGGCCTCGCTGCAGTTGAGATCGCATGAGGTAATGAAGGCCAACGGGAGGTTGAGACTTTCTGGGTAGAGAAAGAAACCACAGAACATCCCTCCCGCTATCATTGATCCATCGAAAAAGGAGATAAGTGCTCTTCACGATTCCCGGGATAATCTCGATGTAACCTTTTCGGGATCGGAAGGAGACGATAAAGCCGAGTCATCCTGATCGATCCCCAAAGACTTCGGTGAGGATGTTCCAACCACGAGTAGTTCTCGACCTCAAGACTCATTTGAATCATTTCTTCTTCTCCTGGAGGTACTCGACCTCCGAAGAATCGCCTAAAGATCGAGAGCTTCCACGTACTTGATCCTATTATTCCATCGACACCATTGTTACTGGTGACTATGACTTTGACGCTTGGTCGTCATTGAAATAGAGGTGATGACCGGGTTAGGAACGTGTTCAAAGCCTTATTTTTGAGATAGAAAAAATGGAAAGGCACCGGTCTCACTTTGGACATGAGGTCGATAACGAGGGACGCCAACCTATCACCGATTTGAGAGGCATAATAGTCGGGATCCGTGAGTGGTGGCAAATAAAGAACAAACAATGCATGTGGAACAAGCTCGATATTTCAGGATATTGTTCAACAATTTGTTAGTCTCAAGGGCCGAGAATTGATGCAAAGACAAAATTGCAAGAGCACATTGAACAAATGCATGAATCTCATACTACGAGAGATAAAGATACAACATAATAAGAACGAGCTCCTGCGTGTGGAAGAGAATATGGATCAAAAATTCGAGTCTCTCCCATGATCGAGATGAAGTTGGTAGCGGTGAATCCAATGCCACCCGCTCGAGTTCCGTGCGCCTTACTTTCCGTGATTGACGTAACTCAACTATCAAGACTAGACTTCTTTTTGCTAGCTTGTTTCCGGGGGTTCTCTCTCCTTTGATGATGCCAAAAGGGGGAAGAGGAATACCTAAAGAAGCGGAAGGGATCTGAAGGCCGAGAAGGAGGAAGCAAGTTGTGAAGGGAAAGACAATTTGAGGAAGTAATAAGAGAGAAGAAAGGGAAGTCGCTGAGGGGAAGGTTCGAAAAATGTGACCTTGATGATTGCTAAACCCCCAACAAGGTCTTGTCACGCTAATATTATCGCAAACTCCCGGTGACTCTGCCACCCAACACTCTGCACCATGGCCGAAAAGAGAAAGACATTGAATTGAGTGGTGAAGGAAGTAGAAGGAAGGATGGATGCCCAAGTTATGGATATTCTCAAACAACATGGAGGCATTCAGAGACAGAGACACCTATGCCATTTCGAATGCCGAACCGAGCCAAGATCGTTGATGAATTCAAAACGCCGCATTCAAGGATACTTCGCAAATATGTCCACTAGCTCGAGCTCAGGATTTGTATCTTGGGAGAAAGGTCTAAAACTATGTGAATAAGCCGACAGTGACAAACTCGGTGATCGCTCTGCTTGGTCACTCAATTTGGGAAAAAGAAGGCCCCAAGATAATACACGCCTGCAGGCGGAAGGAAGAATAAGTGGTGGTGGAGGAAGAGGTTTTAGACCTAGATCTCTCGCCTAAAAAACATTGAGTACATAGATCCAGGCAAGAAAGGAGAGGGATCTATTGGGCCGATTTGACTTAAGTAGCCAACCTGCAAGTGGCTAAAAATAATCCGAGTATGTGAAGAGAATTGAAGAGGAAAATAAAAGACAAACTCAGCTATGGGAGGAAAGACAAGAAAGGCGAGAAGAGATGAAGCGCCCGAAAGGCGTGAATGAGAAAGCGGTGAAGATGAGAAGAAAAGAAAAAGGTCAAAAGATGACAGAGTGAAGATAGATAAAAGAAGGAGGCTGAAGGAGATGAAGTGTTGATGTCCACCTCTTCATGTATTTTACTATGTAAATACATTCTATGTAAGTTTTCTCGTACATTGAATAAAATTGTACAATTTCTACTTGTGTAGATATAAAAACAAAGCATGGATACTTTAAGGTCCACTTAAGCTCATTTTCTTTTGATTCAAGCTCGATACACTTTGTAAACAATTGACTATGTAAAGAACAAAGAATGTTATGATCAATAAAAGATCGATTCCAAGCATACATTCTCGTGATTCTACATTTGTCTCAGTATGTATCTTTGCTATTTAATTATTGTTGTATGTTTTAAGTTTTGGCATCATCAAAAAGGGGGAAATTGTTGGGAAATTATTTTGTAGATTTTGATGAATGCCATGTAAAACTTAGAATAGAAGTTGGCATCCCATTTTTGTTGTAAATTGCATTGTAATAGATAGGCCGGGTCGAGCCGAAGTCAGTCGCCTATGCCTGAACATGCAAGAAGTCAACTAGAGACAAAGGAAGACTCATTGTGAGGCGGTGAGTGTGGCAAAGAAGAGAAGACAGAACTCGATCAAGGGTGCGGTGAGATGCGGTGAGTGAAAGATCGGTCAAGTCAACTCAAGATAGCCAAGTCTCAAGGTTGAAGTGACGGAGAAGAGTCATCCAATGATTGGAAGATGACTCAAGTCACCTGGGGGATGTTAAGAAAATGCGGTCAAGTCGAGATAATCGAAAGAGATCCGTTGCACGTAAATCAAGAGAATTACTTAAACAAGTAATACCTCCATATCGCTTTTCTAAAGTGCTCGAGTCGAAGCGTGCAAGAGGAATAAACCAATGGGAAGCACCGCACTGGGTCGAACTCGGTCGTTGAAAGAATCATTCATACGGTAGTGGCAATTTCAAGGATCGCAACAAGACAAGCCAACGACCATTAGTGAATTTCAAAATAAGCCTATCTCTTCAGGCGGCATTTTTGAAAGATCACTATAAAAGGCCGAGGAATAACTCGAGAAAAAAAAACGAACCACGAACATTCAAGCAAACATTTGAACTGTAACCAAAAATATTCTCAAATCATTCAAGATCAATCCTTAAGCCTACATTAAGGAAATCAATACAACACTCACATGTGAAGGAAAGATAACTTCAATCGGTTGAAGAGGAAATTTTTGAAGAATCAAGGGGTCTACATTCCACGGAGGATTGTAGGAAGGTTCAAGGTCGAACCGGTCTCAAGTTTTGGAGGGCTTCATGATCAAATCCAAGAAGCTTGAGCAAGTGGGTCGTAGTAGCAAGACAACCGCCCTGTGAAGAAAGTTCGAGTCGCATGGCGAGAAGCCAGGTGTGTGACCAAGGCATCTCGATCGAGTCCCAAAGGATCAAGTCAACTGTGTGATCAAGACTTGTATCTGATTGTTAACCACTCGTATATTGATCAATACTTAGTGGATTCCTCCAGAGTTGGAGAAGAGAGAGTAGAAGAATTACCCCATCTTCGAACCTCTATAAAAACTTATTGTGTCATTTACATTTCAACACTTTAATTTTCGCATCTTATTTTTATATCTCACGATAAACTTGCTATCCAATTGATAATCAATCGAGTGCTAAAACCAAGTATTAAAACAAACTTAACCAAATTCAAGGTGTTAAGTCTTCCATTAAAAACAAATCACAATCGAGTTAAGTCTTTAGTCAAAGCAAGTGAGTTATTCTATCAATGCTCGATTAGTATTGAGTGACTAACTCTGCTGATTAAATAACTTGGTCATCCATCACGGTTCTGGTGAAGTATTAACTCGTATATTTAAAAAGGATCGATCAAAAAGTTGGTAAGGTTTATTCAACCCCTTCTAAACCTTACATTCACACCCCTTGGGACCTACAACATTCTTGAGGTCTAGTGGTATTCTTGATTACACTTGCACTCAATTGTATAATTCATTATCGAGTTGTAATCTTGAATTTTGGTTATCATTCAACACAAGATATCCTTGTGAGTGTTCTGTGGTAAGAACACACTTGGGGTGATCTAGGTGTTAGGTGTAAGAAGATTGTGGTAATCTTCTTGTTGAGGTGTTGAAGAATTTGGTATTCTTCAAGGTTGAAGATTGTGGTAATCTTCACAAGGTATCGTTGGAGATTGTGGTAATCTTCAAGAGAGATTGTGGTAATCTCAAATGTGGTGTTGAAGAAGAGTGTGGTGCTCTTTTGAGGTGTTGTTGTAAGTTGGTGTTGTATTAATTTTGGTAATTAATAAAATCTTTTTCTTTTTGGAATCCATCCGGATATCTTTGGGGTGGTAGAGGATTAGGCCCTAGGTGGGTTGAACCTCTATAAATTGACGTGTTGTTTACATTCCGCACCTTTATTATTGTCTTTGAGCATTCGGTTCTAAAAAGAGGGTAAAATCGAAAAAGATGGAGATAATCTATTCACCCCTCTAGATTATCGTAGTCGCTGACTTACAAGTGGTATCGAGCCAAAACTTTGGTAAGCTCGTTTCACATCGCGAGTGAAGAGGAACAATCGTCACTACTGAACGGCTAATCTTACCGCACCTCCACCACCAAGCCACCACTATTTGATTCCAAAAATTTTATATTTTGGAAAGAAAGAATGGAATGTTATTTACAAGGTTGCGGGTTCGATATTTGGAACATCGTCATAAATGGAGAATCCATTCCGATGAAAGGACACACCACACACCTCCAAAGTGCTTCAAATAGCCAATGATGAAGATAAGAAAATCATCTCCTTAAACGGTAAAGCTCTCAATATTTTGTATTGTTCACTTACTAATTTGGAATTTGATCATATCGTAGAATTGATCGGCTCATGGAGTATGGCAAAAACTAGAAGCCATTCATGAAGTATATGCAAATGATAGAGCAACTCAAAAGCATCTACTTTCGAAAGGGATACAAGGTCAAATCTAAGGAACAAAGCCTCTTGCAACTTGCAACTATGAAGAAGTTGAACATTGTCTTATGGGCATCGAAGAAGAAAACGAGGTATGTCTTAAACCTCTACTTCCTATGATATTGTTATACAAAATGATTATAGTGATTTACAAGATGATTTTGATGACCTTCAAAATGAATTCGAATTTTACTTGTTAAGTACAAAAATTTGAAAAGGAATTTAGTGTTTTGAAAAATGAAAAGGATAGTTTATCTACTTCCAATGAATCACTATCATGTGCTCACACCACCACACTTAACAAGGTTAGAACCTTGAAAAAGAAAATAGTACTCTTGTTGAGGATATTAATTGTATGAAAAGGATTTATCAACCTCCAACTTGAGTACCGATAAAATGACCAAGATTATTGATATTCATAATTGTGATAAAGGACTTGATCATAAGCCTAGTGTTGTTAATTATGTGAAAAGAAATCAAGACCTATGCATGTTGGTCATTATGCTCCAAAATTATTACTTGTTTCTATTGCGGTAAAAAGCGGTCATACGGTGAAATACTTGTCGGGCTAGAAATAGCTCTAATTATTTTTAGAGACCTAAAAGTCTCAAGACTAATCTTAAAGGACCCAAACACTTGAAGGTACAACAAAACAATGTTATATTAGGTACCGGCGAAATAATAATCAAGAAAATTCATACGCCAAGCAAAAACATCAAATGACCATTTCATTTGATCAAAGAAGGAGAAAACATTTTCAACAAAGTAAATTTCAAGAAAGAGGATATAATCAAAAATGGGAAGAACACAATCCTTGAAATGGCAAAGACATCATCAACAAGATGATTTTCAAGAGAGAGACATTATCAACAATGGGGTGGACATAATCCTTTGGAAATGGAGCAATAGGAAGAGTTATCATCAACAAAATGACTTTCAAACGGGAAGATATCATCAACAATGGGAACGACACAACCCATGGAAATGGCGAAATTGGTAAAACCGTATCTCCCTATTTAAATATGCATTTTATTTTGCATGTTCTTATTTGTGTTTAAATTGCAAAATGAGTTTTAAAATTTATAAGATCTCAATAAATATTTGTGTTTTTAAAATCCTTTGAAAAATGAGAATTTACATGTTGTTTTTAAACCTTACGGATTTCTACAAGCATTAGTATTTTTATTGTGATATCTCTTATTACTTTACACTTGTGCTTTATTATATCTTGTGCAAAATTTGTTTAAAGTATGTGTAGGACTTATGTATATTCACAAATGGCTATCTACGTCATAATATGTCAAAAGTGACATAAACTATCGAGGTACGCTCATCATTGGTATTTATCTTATAGACTCGATATATTTTTGTCATATGCCAAATGTCTTATACAAAGTGTCGTTAAGAGGATGTTTTGATTTTTGAAAAGGCATTATTTGACATAGCTTGTTTTATCCAAGATTTGTAAAGGATTATATTTTATTTTGATAAAACAATTGATCTACTAAGTTATGCATTTTATTGCACATATAAATGCCACTATTCTTGGATACTTATGTCAAACCTCTTGTTCATATGATTCTTGTAAATGAGGTCTCAACTATGTGCTCTCTTATTGTCGAATTTCAAAAGAGACCTTATGTAGCTTTCTTAAGCTTATTTGAACTTGAATGATTTATTAGACTCTTGATGATGCATAGTATGTGGTGCTTAAAATAGTGTATCTATTATTCGATATTACTATGCTCGTATGCAAAATATCTTGTTAAGATTTTGGAAATTTGTGATATTTCGCAACAAGTTTGATAACAAGACAAGGTTAGTAGCCCAATGATATTGTCAGAAGAAGGTAATGATTTTGATGTAATATTTGCACTTTCATAAAGCACATTTAGACCATCTCCAACCCAACTCTAAAACCCACACCAAAACACCAAATATCTAAAAACACCCTCCAACCCAACTCTAAACATCACATCAATTTGGTGTAATGAATAATGTTACACCAAATTTGGTGTAATACTATTCCTTTACACCAAATTTGGTGTAATACAAATATTCCTCTTTGCCCTCCAATTTCTTTTACTTCAAACTTTTTAATTCCTATTGTATCATATTTTGATATATAATTAATTTGTAACATGGTTTTAGTTATTTAAATTTTGTATATAATTATTATTTTGGATGAACAATAGTTAATATTAGCACATGTAACTAAACGAAGCATG